>DWNE01003769.1:0-16164 GCA_018249875.1 Cecropterus toxeus
GAAAATGTGCCATGTAGTGTCGATCTTAAATGTAACTACTCACTATCTTCAAGATAGCTGCATTATCTTCATGGGAGGCGCGGTGACTATATATAAAAACCCTCATTAGCGAAAGCCTGTGTCGAGCAGTGGACGGTCAAAAGACATATAGACAAATAGATTTATCACTCTGAATTTAAATAATATTTGTATGCCCCCAAACTTTTCCCAAAATCTCGACAGCCATACCCAACAGTAGTATATAAAAACCACTACCAGAAAATGATATCTTAAAAAATATTCAACTCACCTCAAAGGTCTCAAAGACGTAGCGTACAAATCATTGCAAATAGCAATAACGGGTCGGCGTAACGGTTGCGATTTGGCTTTCTTCTTGCCTCCTTCTTCCTTCTTTGTAGTAGCTGTACACCATTTGACTAGCAATTCTACAGTTTGGATGGGCGCTCCGTCGATTTCATCTGAAATTACATTCATTTTTATACCACAATAATTTTAACAAACCGTTCAGTGGAAGACGCACTTCAAAAATTGTTTAAAACTTGCCTAAGTTTATGAAAAATATCTTTTTTTTTAGGGCCAAATACTATAAGCCAAATGCTTTAATATATTTTACTAATAATATACTATACTGAATTAATATGAAACTATACTTAAAATAATAACAATTTCAAATAAAGGAAATACAACTTTTGCTTTTATAATTCTCCTTGAACTATTTTCAAACTTGAATATTTAATAAAGCCACAAACATTTTTCACCCCGCTGCTGAGCACAGATTTCTTATCGAAATTTATCGAGTATACCCCATCACATGTAACATCAACACCTGCGACAGTTATAAAAGAGCATGCCAGAAGCTGTACTATAGGCAAAAGCCCTCATTGTACTCAGGCCTATGTATTTGCCTAAATTTATTTATCTATGTCCAACATAGGATCGCAAAAGGCTAATGGATGGACATTCCACTCCTCTAATGCGGATCGAGATTTATATTTTTTTCAATTTATTTTATACAATTTTATTAGAGTAACGATTTTAAACAGTTTATTATTCGCATAATGTGTGTCACCTAGTATGAGACAATTCGGTCGTCTATCAGCATCGAGCACGGATCGCATGAGCGTCGCGTTTTGCAACGCAGTGCGGAACGCCTCCGTACTGCGCTCGTCCGACGCGTTTAGTTCTACTGGTCTGTAACCTGGAAATAACAAGATTACTTTTTTGTTATACGCAAATATCTTATATAGAACAATCCTACAGCCATGGACATAGCTATATGTTTATTAAGGAGGAAGTCTAATAACGACGTCGGTGAACAAAAGGTCACCTGGTTCCTAAAACTTTACACTCTATGTTATATATAAGAGGGGATTTACGATAAATAGACACCGAATCGTGTCAACAAAAAACCAAAAGAAGAGCTTTGAACATTTTTATTCTCTCTCCCCTATCTGGAGGAGGGATGGACTCCATCCACTGATTTACGCCTTTGGGTCGTTAACAAAAACAGACAGACAATTCTGGTGAAACACCTACTTAAAACATATAAACACTCAAAATTTAATACAGGTAAAGCAATAATGAAATCACTTTATAAAGCAGTGTCTTAACTGAATTTTTTTATCAATACACGAGAAAAGGGTGATCTAATATTACATGTACCGCAAGTGGTACTTAGGACCATAGACCCTAAATTTTAACCGATCATATATGATCTATAAACATAGAGCCTGTTACCATTTAAAACCACGTACCAGCCAACTTAGCCAACAGATGCGCCAACGTGGTCTTCCCAACACCCGGCGGTCCGCACAGCAGCGCCACCTTGTGGTGCGGTCTACCATCCTCGTCCAACTCTGGCTCAGCTTCCTTCTTGCCCTTCCACTTGTCCAATAGCTGGAACTGGCCAGTTCTCTTGCTGAAACTGTTACGTTGTTGCGGTTCTTTTGTTTTTACTTCCTTCTTGAACACCACCTATAAAAATTAGTGTTATAAGTTGAATAATACCAAATCAGTATTGCTCGGGTAGTTACTTCCACCACGCCTATTTTTAGCGTGTTGGAAGTAAAAATATTTAGTAAAAAAGTATAGATGCTGGTTGACTTAACAAAATATAACGCGACATAGTCTTCTGGGGTCGCAAAGCATCTGTAATTTACTTTACATTAAACCCTGTGGGCGGTAAGACTTACCATCTAGTCAGATTAACAACAAATGGACGATATCGCCTTGCTACTTCAATTATAAAGAAAATATTGCTTATTGCAATCAAATCATCTGCTAGTAATCGGTGTGGCATTTTTGGCACAATTCTATATGACATACGTAAATACAATTACCTTATCCCATAGATGCAACCAGTGCAACAGGGCTCTGTTAACAGGCTCTTCCGACAAGAGCTCTACATAGGAACTAGGCCGATACTTTTCAACCCAGAGATCGGTGCTTAATGCTGTTTCATGTTCATCTGGTAATGGCTCCTCCTGGGGTGTCTGGTTGTCATTTTCATGCTGTTCTTTCTTTTCTAACTGGAAATTATAAGCAATGTACATATGTATTTTTAATATATTTCATATGATAATAAACTAGAATGATAGTGACAACAAGGAAAGAAATTAAAAGTAATAAAAAGTTGGCAACATGCTACTGCGTGTTTAGATAAGGTTTAGTTTTTTTCAAATCACTTAAGTTGTCTCATATTAATATGAGTTTTTAACTTACAACTTCAGTATTTATAAAATAAAGCTGCAAATAATACAATATTCTTTAGAATTATAATACCCAATACAAATAAAACATACAACACACACAATGTGCTTTTGGACTAAAGAACCCTATTTGGCACCTGTTACCAGAAAGCTTGAGTACTGGTTTGATAATATGTGTGGTAAATGGGAAACACTTATACCACCAGGCTTTCCAACTTACTTCACTGAATGTAACTGGCTTTTGTGACAAACCTCAGGTTTTTTGATGTGAAACATTTATAGGCGCACCCGATAGTAAACTAGATAAGTAACCCTATTTTTTTCAACCTTCAAAAGATACCCATCGCTGTTGAAACGACGCGGGATTATGTGGGACTCTACCCACTAAATTTACACCTGGTGGCCTTTCACAGCATTGCAAATAGGACTTCGGGACTTCTCTGAGCACTCTAGGACACTTCGCTTTGCACAAGTGGGCGTAAAAGTCCACTAAAGGTTAAAATTAATACTGCAAAGAAATGTTACCAACAATTTTCCGCGCTTCCTCCCAGGCGCTAGCATATGTAGATTGTAATGATAACTTTTCTGGTCCTCTGTCCAGAGATGCTTCCCAATACTCCTCTGATTCTAGCCTAATGTAAATACGATCACCATCTGAATTTGTGAGTGGAAAGAAAGCCCATCTGAAATTGTAGATATTAAAAACATTGAGAGATGCTTAATATTCTCATTGCAGTAAACAAAAATTACCGTTAAAGAGAAATAAGTGTATCAGTATTACAAAAAAAAGAGATAGATTATAGATTACAAATTCTTGCAGAAAATTTGGAATAATAGACATACTAATTCTCAAAGTCCTTTACAGTTTTGCTACACATTTTAACTGCATGATAACCTTTTCTTGCTTATTTGCACAAAATTTCAAAAGTTTCACACATTCATTTTCTCAAGTTCTTTGTGGAGGAGTTGATTTCAACTACAGGTTAATTAAAGGCAGTAAGTGACATATGAAACTAAGGCCTAAATCTTCCCAGCAAACCAACCTGGCATATCATGGTACATAAAAGATTGAAATGGAGATATTTTTGCTAAATCACTTGTGAACAATGAAAAACACAAGCCTGTAAATAATAATATTAATTATCACCTTGGTATATTAAGTGAAACATTATCTTTAGTTACATAAAGAGGTTTAGCTGCATTTTGTATCCTAGACGGCTCTGATAACATCTGCCTCATTTTTCTTTCATGAATGATTTTTTCTATCAACTCCAAGTCATTTTCTTCTTCAGTTTTCTGTTTCTTATTAGGTTGTTCAAAGTTTTCAAAATCTATATCATCTATGTCACCGAATAATTCTGCAGCAGTTCTTTTACTAGAGACAGGTAACTGTGTACTTTCTAAAGGTTGTAGTGGTGGGGTTGATGTTATAACCTCCTCTATGTCCTTTGAAGAATCGACAGGTGTTGAATTTGTATGAGTAGGAAGTGACTTTTGAACTGGACTTGAAAAGTCTAGACTTCTCTTTGCTGGTAGTATCTTCTTTTTAACTATGTTTGATTCTGAAATGAATTGTACGGAGAATAATATTAAAGTCAAAGACTAGATTTATCCAATTATAAGCAATAAATGTTGTGTATATTATGACAAGGGCTTTTCAAAAAAGGTGAAATAAGAGTGCTACAAAGTTGGTGTTACATTATTGAGTCCTCATGTGTTAGAAATACCCATAGACGAGGGTGACTATTTTCCATCGGTACCCTGACTGCCTTATATTTAGGTACATATTAAAAATAATAAGGTGCAGGAGGCAAGAGGAATATGCTTGACCAGGTGGTAGAACCAAGGTAGTTCGACTGGGAAATTAAATCCACCACACCTATTTGGTTGCCGGCTCAGACTGCAGACTGACTTGCAGACTGTCTTGCTACGTAATTGTGTCATTCTAAGTAAATCTTTGTCCAGCAGTTTGACACATAAATCTTGTGCGCCTAAGCAGATTTTAGGTAAAAAACATTTGTTATCTTACCGTTATCATCCTCTCTTTCTCGTAAGAGCTCAAACTCATCGGCATACATAAGCTCATATTCCTCTTCAGGATCAGGATAATCGCTCATTTTTAATAACACTTTCGCGGCTTAAAAATTATAAACAGAACTGGTAAACTTAACCTATAAGTTCAATTTTAACTTAAATAATATTAGTTATTAACAGACGTAGTTAGTCTTAAATATATTAATAGAATTATATTTATGAACACTACATTACGTGTATTAATTATAATTGAAAGAGAAAGCCTATTATTGAATATCAAACATTAATTTTGAATTGACAATTCGACTTATTGGTGAGACTGACACTACTGACAGAGGACGTAGCTTGACAGTTGACAGTGAGAGTTTTGTTTATAATGTCATTTTTTACAGGCTTGGATCTTGATTTTTAGAAGCAATTTTTTTTTCATTATTTAAATGCACCATACATATATAGAACAAAATATTCAAAATATTTTTTTTAATGCAACGCAGACCATATATGTTATGCTGCACTTGTTTATCTATTTATTTATAATTTACCCAAATGGATAATATAAATGAACATCATTGGTCATCTGTTATAAGGAAATAAGTCTCTCTTAACATAAACATCATAAACTAAAACACAATAATATTTTTACTGCCATTTGTGTTACACCTGTAGTAGTGGTGCCTTTGCAGTAGAATTCTTGGCAGGAGTTCTACCTTCACGCTTATAAAACAATATACTAACATAACGAACATCTTCCTAAGATAGCGGCTTCTTTCCCAAAGCGAACCCTCGTATATTGTTACGCAAAAACTTTAAGGAGGTTTAGGGTAAAAAATCTTAGCACCCGTTGGAAGTATGCGTTTAACGATAACAAGACGATACAACATTTACACCTCCCATAAAAAATAGTTTTCAAATGGTAAAATATGGGTATACGGAGTAAACGGAGAATATTTTTACGCTTGTAGACAAAATATCTACAAAAAAGGCTGCTTTCTCTAGCAAACCAAGATTCAAGGTCTGATCTTTTGATATTGAATTAAATGGAAAAGGAAAACAGCGCGAGAACATCTTCATTTCGGAGAGTGTTATATAAAAATCGTAGAGGTTTAAAATCTACTTAGAACTAGGTCAACGTGTTGGATGACCTAAATCTGTACTGTGAATTCTGTGAAGTCTACATCAAAAAGACAGAAAAGTTGAATGATGAGAATTTCCATTACATGCCCGTACCGCATTTTGCTTATACCTCCTATATTTATCAATATATATACATATGCGGTATAACGTCTTCTGGGTTTACTAAATATTGAATAAAAATAAAACACACAGAATATTTATACGAACTTTTTTTAATAATCGGGTATATTTACAATAGGTTAATTAACAAATATGAGTTACATGAATAATGTTAGAAGAGGTACCTGAATAGTATACCATCAATACCTTCAATACAGCATCCACACGTCAATATCAATCAGAGATCATTGGAAATTGGAATTACCTATATTTAATTGTAAAGCTTCGATCGCGAACAATCAATTTTACGTTACAAAGTCATCCGTAAATTACTCACATAAAGTCTTTTCACCCTAACATTGTCCTTGTCCTGTCTAAGTTTATATAATAGTGGACATTCACTTGGCTCATACCATAAGTATAGCAGTAATATCGATATTGCTAAATATTGCGATATTTAACTAAATATAATTGAATTTGTACTCCTAACTGCTATATTGTATATCATCCACATGCAGTTTAAATTTGCAATGAGCAAAAGAAATATTTTCTTGAAAGGGAAATTAGTTGTGAGTTTATAAAAATGTCACGTGCAGCCACATGTATTTGCTAATTTCCTTATTTGCAGAAAAGTTATATAATATATTAAGACTTGCAAATGTTCCCTTTATATAATTATTACTTGTACACAGTGAATAAAAATATCACACACAAGTGTAGTCATATCGTAAGAAGTGATCTAAATTTTAAAACCAGTGCTACACAAATTCGATAGGTTTTTAAGTACTTGGAACATATTTCTATGACCTTTAAACTTAATTACAGATGTGCCATAAAGATATTTTCATGTGAAGTAATTCATGGATTAGCCATAGGTAAACATTGATTGCTTTAAAGTTTATTTATTAAGTCACAATGAATGAGATTTTTATCTTTTTATTTTTTAGTCAATTTATCATATATTATGTATTTCAATGGAATGTACAGATTACCTTAATAATACTTTAATTATTTATTTAATTTGGAATATTATGTAACTTAAAAAAAAGGAAATGGGATTTTATTTAAAATAATATAAAATAAATTAAATTATATTTTGTCTAGAAGGAACTAGACTTAACATGGTAACACTGCAGACGGCATCGTTAAGTTTTTATAGACTCCAAATTAGTATTGTACTTACATTTATAAATTAATTTAAAAAGCTGTAACTTTCAAAATATCCGCTATGTCATACCATAGAGACCTTTGTATTCGTTGCATTTAAAGTAAAGTGGATTCAAATACAAAAACATGATAGGTGCGAAATATAATCAATAAATACTGACTTCACTAAAACATTAGACAGCTAAACTAAGTGAAACGAATATCTGAACCATTATTAAATTGTTCTACTTGATGACAGAAAACTTTTTTGTAAAGTTACAAGGCCCCTGAGACATTGGCTATTACATTCAAAAGACATTTTGAAGTAACAATGAAGTTTATAAGGAATTAATAGATAATAAAATGACATTACTGTGGACATCTGTTATCAATCTTAACGTTTACCTACATAAAAGCGATTTACAGTAAAATACGGCAGATTAAATAATTTTAATGGACACACATATCAGGACTTAGGTAAAACAGCTAATGATTGATCATAGATGTCGCTAACATCGAACGTCAACTCGGTATCTAGTTTCTACAATAAGTATTTTCAACACAATTAAAAACAATTACACAATAATTTAAAACTAGTAAAACAATAATAAGTTTAACACCAACACAAATTAAATTAATAAACATCACAGACAACTAATTTTCCTAATATTAAATGAGTTGCAACACGTTATCTGAGATTCCTTGTTTTTTTTTTTTGAAATGAAGTAGTAAATATTACTCACTAAATTAATTAATGACCATCGTTAAAATACGGCCAGCGTTCACGATTCTTTACTTTAAATTGGTAACCATTGGTTTTAGAATGTTCTTCAAATTCAAACTACCAAACTGACTATCCTAGACATTTCAAACAATTTTAAAGTAGGGACTATTTAATATATCTTTTTTGAAATTGTCACCAAAAGTATCTATGTAGGTACCTAGTTATGTATAATTTTGCTAGATATATTTGATAACCACGACGTGAACTGGCCAAATATTTACAAGCTCTCTTTCTTAATCGTTTTGTCAATAAAATACCATTGTCCAATTAGTAAAAACCATGAAAAGGTGGTTAAAAATATGTCTAGCTAATCACATTAATATAGTTACTCAGCTTTTAAATTTAATCAAGCTATTTTTAGTAACAATTTAATAAACATTATACCTGATCAAAATTGTAAGCAAAATGTATTTATTACTTACTTCATGAATGCTTAACCATCGTGAAGAAGAAATAAAGAATCATGAAAATCACGTCACATTTTTACCGTATTGGGTGAGCACGTATTTTAAAGATGGTCGAATTATTTTATTTTCTCTTAACACTCAATCCACTAAACAATTTTCTTAACTACGGCACTCGGTACGAAACCGATGTGGTATATAAGTTAATATCGGGTAAATATCACTCAAAGAGGTAATATATATGATAATAAACCTATTTCTAAGCTTTTGAGCTGTTTACCTGTGTAATATCGATATAATAAGTATGGAAATTTAACTCCGAAAGCCGCAGTGTGGTGTCGATGTTCACGAAACACGCACAAACTTAAACGTTCACTTTATGATTCGCTTTAATTTGTAGTGAACAAGCAAGGTGCAAAATGAGTGAATAATTTCACAATTTTCAAAGCGATGGAATGACAGTATCATGAACAGCAACGCCCTCTGCAATTAGCAGTTTTAAAAAATGGAGCTACGCTTCCGGACTCATTATGAATTAAAGTTGTAAGATATAAATACTGGAATATTTCAACTGGAACCGCTTGTGTGACCTACATTATCAACCCAAGTAACATTTATTCTAATCTAAATGTGAGTGATTGACGGTTCAGTTTTATATAGAAAACCTACTACTGTGAATCTAGATTTGTTAAATTCAAATGCTAGTTATCAGTCAAATACGGCTATTAAACATGAAAGTGTGGGCAAAGGCATATTGATCTTAAATCACATTCACGCATCATTCATTGTAAATAATTTCAACACCTCAAATGCATTGTTATTATAACCGAGTGCCTCTGGGCGTATTTAATACCTGCCACCCATTTCTCTAGACTAGACTATTTAAGACTTATTTTATATAATTTACTCGTTATCTGTACAAAACGCTTATTCATTCGCAAAATTTGACCTATTTTAACTTCACCCGACAGATTAAAGACATCGCGCTTTGAGCCGGTCATATATTAATACGTACACGTTATTGAAGGGTTAACCGGATTACATTTGACGGATTACCGCTTTATTGCATCCTCCCGCCTGCGATACTAATATCATTTAACTACATGGCAATACGATTTACTACATACGAAACTCTTATCTCACCTAATTGCTGCACTATTGGACTAAACCGGGCCAGCAGCTTAAAATAACTTTACCAGACAATTACAGATCTAGATAAACATTACAGTAACACAACTTACACACCCAGTGGCAGAAATGCTATGTTTTTATACTTAGCATTTGGATATCGTCTTAACAGGGTTTGCACAGCGAGAGGCTGAAGTAACTGTAGGGCTGCCTAATCATCTTTTCCGGATTAGAGTAGACGATCTTATTCGGATCAATATTCCCGCAATCAACAACCCTACTGTCAAAATCTGACTCAGAAGGAGGGGAGTTTATTAGTAAAAAAATAGTTGTGTACCCTTATAGATCAAAAGTCGGACTAATGGCCAACTGAATTCTATTTTTGGATCAGCAACCCTAAGTATACCCATCTAAACCACTCCTCTGTACACAAGTTCTAATTACGGTTTAGGTATTATTCTAGTAGAGTAAACATGAATCCATCCTTAATATATATCTACGAGTCCTCTGTCGCCCTCATGTTATCACATTTACCACGGCCGGTGCAAATTGCATCATCAACCGCGACTGGATCGTGTAATCAATAAAGATATTTGGTTTTTCGACTAGTATTTTAATACTTAAAAAGCTTTGGTCAATCAAGAACTACGTTCCTAAGTCAGAGACTCCTAGAACATTAGATCCGTCGTGCTGTAAAGACGGCGTACAAATAAACAAGGAAGCCAAATAGAGCTCGAATAAATCATATTTCTTGACCTTCTGATTGGCTCAGACGAGCACGACCAATAAACACACCAATACAATTCGTAAACTTGGTATACATGTGAGATAATTGACTGATGTCATTCCAGGTGTCTTGCATGGCGATTATTATTTGGTTACTCAACCTATGGACATAGGTGCATTGAGTTTCCACTGGAAAATTCTAGAATCAGTGTAAAAGTCACGAGTCTGCAATAATCATTATACGCTGGTTATACGAGTATTTGTAAGCACGCATAAGTTTTTTTCCCGACATGTATAAACCTATTCCTACGACAGATCACCAACGTACTGTAGAATTATAAAGAGGCACATGAAATCGTGTTATATTTTAAGGTATATCTACGTCAGCTCGTCACTCCGATCTAAAATGACTAACACTAAAGTAAATTAAAAGCTTCATTATTGTTCTGAAAGACTGACTTTCATATTTGCCTACGCAAACTTTCTTAACGTAATCATAATATTATTGGTTATTGAACTGTTTATTTTAATTATTGACTTATTTAATTAATTTCCGCTTCAATTTTAACAGCACCTCTAAACTCCTTGTACCTATCCAATATTTTTGCCAGGGAATTTAAATTCGGTTATATTGTATTCTTACAGCTTTCTATTTCTGAATCAATGACGATTGACCAAGAGCTTCGACGGTTAAAAGCCGACATCAAACACGACTAGGGCGGTCAGTTAGAGCCAACCTGAGGACCGCGACCTCCGTGTGTCAGGCGGCCGTGAGGGCGTGGGGGGGCGCGGGGGCGGGGTGTGGCGGCGCGGGGGGAGGGCTGTCCACCGTCCCGCACGCCTTCAGCTCCGTGAACACCTCCGTAAAGAAACCCGGCTCGGAGTTAATTCTTAACATATTAAAGGATAGTCGGTCAACGATCAATAAACATCGGTCCCAAAACTTATCCTTGGAGTCTTCGACTAGGAAGGGTTTGAGCGGGTAGGATATTTCGTTCCCCATGTAGGAGTAGGACAGGTAGAGGCAGGTGAGGACGACGGCCTGGAGTTCCTGCGGACGGCCTATCCGCTCCCCGTCGACCAGCTCTCGCACCAACATGTAGACGAAGACGACATTCGCCGGGTTGATGAACGCCACGTCCTGGAAAAAATAAAAGTAAAAATTAAGTTTCATCATTATAAAAATTGTGTCAGACAACAGGCACGGCGATATTGGCCAAGGCCCCAATTACGGACGGCCTAGGTCTCACACGGACGTAAAAAAGATGATGGAATATAAAACACGGTGTTAGAGCTCTTCATGGTTCACCAGAGGTAACACCACTCCGTCTCTTTCTCCCTAACAATAACATTAAACGCTACTGTGTCTTGGTTTAAAGGTTGTGGTAATCGATCTTGCCGTTCACATTCATATGAAACGAACTTTTCAGTCCTCGGAAGTAACAGCTCATCTATAATTAACTTCATATAGAGCCTGTTCAATAACTTTAATACAGATATCCAGAGGCAGCTGACACTTACCAAAAGATGGACTGCATGCTCGTATGATATCAATTTTATGTACGAAAAAAAGATTTATGTATGACTTTTCTCATAGAGTGAAATCTGCTATGGTTTTCTAAAGACAAAGATACTAATAGGTATTCTTAGAATTTTCAGACCCTAAAAAGTTAAACCATATAAATTAAAGTAGCCGCAGAGACTAATTAACTTTACGCTAATGATGTTTGTTTAATAATATATTTTGCCTTACCTAACATAGAGAAAGGTATTTCTTACGTGAGTCACGAACGCTACGTACCTTTCATTGAGCAACTTTTCTAAGTTTTCTTTATTTATATAAATCGTAAATTATTTTCCTTGGATAAAGAATAAATTAAAATAAAACATGTTAGAAAAATAAATTCCTACTTAAAATTTACTTGATTGTTATATGAGTCTTGTCTATAACCTACTCGATACAGCTTCGCGCTTCGTTATAGTCTGGCCCCTTTGGTTTGAAGATATTGGATATAAGAAGGTTTGGTGCATCGGAAGTTTTAGCTTCGGTTTCGACATCGACTATATTGCCAAAAAAACACCGTGGTAAAATTATTTTGCTGCGGCTAAAATGGGCCGAAGGTTTGACCGAAACCGAAGGTTATAGTATATGACAGAATTAATCTAATTGTTACGAATGCGCGGTACTTAGAGAGTAAAATTTTCATCTAAAGATTATGGCAATAGCCGAATAATAGTTTCACCTTTGATCAAAACTCAATCTTTGGTCGGATCCTAGATATAGGTACGCGTATGTACCTATATGTTAAAAGACGCATCCATAAACTTAAGTACACAAGCTTATAAATGTGTAAGCATTATATTAAAACATCAGCTTGAGTAAACAAATCATAATCTTGGCTTGGATAATATATATTTTTTGTGTGTGATCTTAAGCATATAGACAAAAAGACAGAATGTCATCACGGTCATCCTTAGTAATATTTGTACACCAGGTACTTTTTTTACTATAATTATGAATTTATTAAATTTATTGTACGATAAATATTCGTCCCATCGTAAATTCAACTAAAAATATAGAAAGGATTTAAAGACATGATACCGTATTGGTCAATATAACGTCTATTTATAACGTGGCGCTGTATGATATCGATTGTCCGAAATAACCTTCAGAATTATATGTTTCGTAATGAAGGAGGGTGCGAAACGGAATAACTTTGCTCGTCACTGACGCAAACGTCCATACAAATGACAGGATTATCCGTAAAAATACTCAATGGACATGATTTGCGGCAAAATTGTACCAACCAAAATCATGTACCAACTTAAGGAAAGGAAACAAAGAACGATTTCTCACATTTCATAAACTACTTTAAGTCGGTAGAACTATTTGTGTGAAAGCCGAAAGCCTGATTATGCCTTATAATAGCAGTGTAATCCGATGTTCTGTGTTTTGATCTGAAGAGTGTGGTAAAGGAGAATACTAATGCACAGCCCCGGATCATCAATTATTTTTAGGCGGGGCAAAAACTTAAAAATGCCGCCCCTGCCCGCTTGAATTTCTTGTTAACATCACTTCAGCCATTAAATATCCAATAATTGGTGATAATTAAAACATATAAGTGTCAAGACCACTTCCTACTGGCTAAGCGTCCCAATGGTCAAAGTTAAATCAATGATGAGTTGCGCATTCGTTAGCACGGTTTAGATTTGCCGCCCTCTGAACTTGCCGCCCAGGGCATAGGCCCCGGCTTGTCACCTCCCCTTGATCAGGGGCTGCTAATGCAAGGCGTTCCAACTTAGTCCTCGGGGGTGGCAATGCATCAGTGAATAGCTTCGGGTAAGATTCTGATTTAACCTCGGGTTCATTCCTGATATCATGGACTGCCGTGGTCGCTTACCATAGAGGCGGCATGCTCGTTTGCTGCTGCCATATAAAAAACAATACTGAAGAAATGTTACGTTAAAGGCAAACGGAACGGCTTTGAGTCATCGATCTCAGTGGTCAATAAAATCGACAAATTATACATAAACTTAAGGTGGTGTCAAGATCTTCCCTGTTCCATGCTTACACGTGCGCACATAATTGCACTCTAGAGAAAAGCAAGGGGGCGTCATAATTGAATCTCGCTCGAAAACTTGCCTCAGGCCGGCACTGGTTTAACCACTACTAACGATATTTATAACTACAAGATGTACTACGTAACTATCGTTATAAAATGTTAGATGATTCCAAACGAATCGAGTATCGACTTTTGACAACTTAACAACCCTTGCGATCTATATCTGTACTGTAGGCCACAGTCAATTATTGCTGGTCGGCAGCTAAGTGCTAGGGAGGCAAGGGAGAAACCCCTGCTTTTGTTTTACCCCTGCGCTTGCACTGTCCTATTACGTTACATCGCCCCTGTCTCAATAAGGGGTTGCAAATAACTTTGCTAACGAAGATCAATGTTTAATACCGAATTCATGAAATATTCAGCTAGCTACATGCAAATTAGATTTTAAAACCGAAAATTTGCCAAGTTGCCTCTCAGTAGGACTTTCTTCTATCGTGGATAATGGACACATACTAAGACAAAGCCAAAAGCACCCAGAAACCAGGCTAGAAATCTAAATTCCTAATCCAGATATCTGCCCGGGTATCGATCCCGGAATCCTCTGCATGTCAAACCGGTATTATGACCGCTCTGCCACGTTGTCAAAGATTTTGATTTTCAAATAATCGTACCATCGTGAAACGTTGGTATTTTTTTATAACAATGAAGTAACAAACGAGCATGCAGCTCATACGATGGTAAGTGGTTACTTCCACCCATGGACACGTGTAAGACACTTCATATAGAACAGGAGTTCTATTTAAAGTCGATCACAGATGCCTTGCTACTTCCGAGGACTGAGATGGCCTCATATATAAGTGAGCCGGCAACCACACCCTTCCACCGAAACGCATGAACTGCTTCATGCTAGAAATAGGTGTGGCAGTGGTACTTCCCCGGTCAAACTACATTGCTTGTAACACCTGGTAAGTATTTAGATATCGTTATATATACGGTTGTAATATTGCAGTCAACTTGATACGTAGCCCTTGTTGTTCATTAACATGAACGATGAATAATAAACATGAATTAGTCGTGCCTGGATCAGCCAAACTGCGTTCCTCCCTTGAGAACCAAGTTGGAATGCCTCATATGTGTGTTTCATCACAACTGTGCCCTTTTAATATAAATTTATTACGTTCCCTTAAAAGAATAATCGCTTTTGTTTATCTTTATCATTACAAAGTGCATTACAAGTTATACCCAAAAATAAAAACAAAAACGGGTAGTGTACATTGCAATGTATGTGAAAAACCATAAACAGTGATTGTTTGAGAAACAAGACAAACTCATAATACTAAGTCCTTCGTGCGAGTTTATTCGTTTTCTTTAAAAAGATTACCGCTTTCTTCTATTTCACCCATACAGCTCAAGGGTGAATACGTTAATCGTTTTGACCAAACGCATTACCCTTGTACTACATTGTACATACTGTAATTATAAGCCAGAAATAAATTTACCCACATATAGCTGATTTGCATTAATTATCACATAATTAAAAATTCATCAATTTTAAGTTAGACTTACAGTTTATCCAAAAGAAGCTCTAGAATTACAAACTAGGTTTCCCTGATGGTCTATTTCCCGTGATCAATGGCCAATTAATTTATTATATATGTGTTATTTTAAATATATAGAATTATTTTTACCTGTTAATAAAAAAAATATGTTATTATTTTTACCTGGCTTTCCTGGACAATTATTATTATTTAATCCAAGCAACTATATAAACTTAAATACTTATTTTAATGAATAAGATGGCTATCTCTATGGTTATTGTAAATTATTTAAAAAGATATACATATATTCAATGAAATACAAGAGATCCAACATATTATATCATCAAATTGATAAGCGACGTGCTACGCCGTAGAGGTAAAGCGAGATACAATAAAGTGATATCGTTATGTTCCGAGCCTACGGCTAGAAATATATATAAAGCATAACTTTATAAGAAGTATATCTAGTCTTAACTATTAATATTATAAATGCGAAAGTTGTGAAGATGAATATGTGTTTGTTACTCACGCAGAACCTACTGGTTGAGTTTTACTGAAATTTGGCGCATAGATAACGTTAACTTTGATAACGTTTTTCATTTTAAATTTCTGTTTGTTTACGTTTAGGCCTTAAGACAAATGAGCCTCATCGCTGTCTTTGTGGTGGAAATGTCAATCAGTTTGGCCACCACGGACTATCTTGTCGCCATAGCGCTGGTCGCTTATCTCGCCATGCGTGCATCAATGATGTCGTCCGCAGGGCTCTTGTCTCCGTCAACGTGCCGGCTACTTTAGAGCCGAACGGTTTAGCACGTGACGATGGCAAGAGGCCTGATGGCATGACACTCATTCCTTGGAAACAAGGGAGGTCGCTGGTGTGGGACGCGACTTGTGTCGATACAC
>DWNE01003770.1:0-16163 GCA_018249875.1 Cecropterus toxeus
ATGGTCGGAAATATTGTGTGTATGCTTGAAGTTTTGTGAGCGTGAAGTATGACTGTAAATAATGTATAATGTATTTCCGTATCTACAATTTAATTGGTTTTCTATACCGTTTTAATTATAGTTAATAAATAAATAAGTTGCAGTATAAGTAATAATTTCACGCGTTTACGGCGATTACGTTGCCTTTGATTCTTTTAGCACATTTTGGGACGACTGACAGGTGCTTTGAGGGGAAGCCGCGTTGCTTTGACCGGCAAACTTAGCGCGGATAGATAGTACCTAAGGTTGGTAACAAATACGTTGCCACTGAGTAGCGTACCGATGACTAAGTTGGAAAGCCTCGTGTAAGTATATCCATCTTACCATATCTTCAAACCTTACTACAATGGTGTTTAATATTGCAGTTATTAAAAGGTATAACGATGGTGCCTCCGGTGTCAATTAACAAAACAGTCTACAACCTTTAAATGTTATAGCACCATAATCGAAGTATCTATTAAGAACTACCCTATTTGGGTTGCGTTATAATCAGTTAGGACTGGAAATACCTTTAAATTAATCCTTGAGTAATTCATATTTCATATAAGCTATGCCCACGGATTTTCCCGCGTTTAAAAAAGTTAGTATCCCTTAAATTTGCAAAAACTTTTGAGAGACAGGTAATCTTTTGATTTTAACGAAATAAAGGCTAAATGTAAATGCTAGGTAAGGACTATAAACATATTTAAATTATATTCAATAGTTTCGGTTTGAAACATACACACAAATAAACAGAAAAAAACTTAAACAATAACATTTCTGTTTTTTTTTACAAAGAAACGATTTTTCGAAATGGGTAAGTTTCTATTCGTAAGTTATTGTATGTATGGATAGATAGGAACCTATTTAATAAAAGTACTCTACTGTAGATGATAGTGACGCAGAAATGAAACAGCACCTCTATTTTTATAAAAATATACTTAAAGTAAAGCAATAAAGCATTTCGATTACAATTCTGCTATTGAACTGATAGAATACTTACATGTTAAGCGCTTTCTTAAAGCTATGTAATTTATACACTATTTCCTTACCTACCTAATAATATTTTGACACTAGACAAAAAGCTGTAAATTTTTTTTAATAGTCAATTAATGGGCAATTTCTCGTGTACCCACGTCCTCTTCCCTTCGTTGAACTCAGCGGCAGTATGATCGGTACCCTCGAGTATCCATTTTGTTGTAAGAAGACCTTCTACTCCGACAGGACCTGAAATAAAGTTCTCGTCAATATAATCTGTTATCTACATCTCCACTAACATTTATTTTTTAACGTTTTCTACAAACTTCTATGTAATAGGAAATTTGAGGAAAATGAAAAAAAGGTGATCATGATTAATGAAAAAGTATATCATTAGATTTAAGCGAACTTTTCAAGACTCATAAGCATTTTACAGTTAGCTTTTTAAGACTGACTCACAGCATTTTTTCAAATAAATAAAAAAATGATTTTTTTTATAAACAGATTGTTTGATTTTAATTTCTTTCAGGTAACATTTTACTTGAACCATCAATATTTCATTATATAAAATTGGATATACCTGTATTATCTAGGAATTTAGGTCTGACTTACCTCTTGCATGTATTCTGGCCGTAGAGATACCAACTTCAGCACCAAGACCGAACCTGAAGCCGTCGGCAAATCGAGATGACACGTTGTGGAATACACAAGCACTGTCCACCGAACTCAAGAACCGTCTCGCAGCATTGTCTGTTGAAAAATATCTCATAAATAAATACTGTTATGACAGATACAGGGATGACATCTGTTTCATCATAGAGCTAAAGTCATTCAGATTTTTACGGAAAGGAAAAGAAGATTTTTAGATTAATATTATCGTTCTTAATTTGTAATATCACCTGCTGATTCTTTTGAATTAATATTATTGAGTCTAACTACTACATATATCAGATTTCGGTAAGAATATAAGTGGGTACACACTATATCTATTCATAATTCTAATACACTATTCATTACTTAACAAAGTCATTTTAATCAAATCTAGTAAGTTACATATACAGTATATTTTAATTCACTCACCGTTTTCAGTAACAATAACATCAGTATGTGAGCTACCGAATTTATGGATATGATCAATAGCTTCATCCATATTCTTTACTACTTCTATGCAACACTCCAAAGCTCCATATTCATGTTTCATACTCCTTGCAGCCGGTGGCCCAAATGTTAGTTGACTTGCTAACTTTGGTCCTGCATGAATCTTTACACCTTCATTTTTTAACATGTTGCAAATTTCCGTAAACAGAGAGTTGGTCATGTGATCCTCATGAATTAATAAAGTTTCCATAGCATTGCAAGCTGCTGGATAATCACATTTAGCGTCTCGAACGATCTTGAGAGCTTTAGCTGGATCTGCCTCTTTGTCCAAATAGACGTGACAAATACCTTCTGCATGTCCTAAGACTGGTATGTGCTGTGACTGTTTTTGTATGTTCCTCACTAAATCCGAAGACCCTCTAGGAATAATCAGGTCGATGTGCTTTTCCATAGCTAATAGATCGCTAATTTCCTCTCTTGTCGATACTAGCGATATGGCGTCAGCCGCACCAGCTGGCTGTAGTGACTCTTTAACCAGATCCATAAGAGCCTTATTAGAAAAAGCAGCCTCTTTCCCTCCTTTTAAGAGAAGACCGTTACCTGATGCCATAGCTAATGCAGCTACTTGTGGCAAAGAATCAGGCCTAGATTCAAAAATAACCAAAAGTACACCGATTGGAACAGTAATCTGTTGAAGAATTAAGTTTTCTGCTAGTTTGGTCTTACGTAGCACTCTTCCAAGATTTTCATAACTAGAATCAGCTATCTGTTTTAGTCCAATAGATAAGGTTTTTAACTTTCCTTGGCTCAATGCAAGTCTGTTTAATAAAGGCTTAGCAAGCCCTCCTTTGGTGGCTTCTTCTAAGTCCTTATTATTCGCTTCTAAGATTTTATCTTGTTTTTCTACAAGTAAATCAGCTAAGGAGTGAATAGCAGAAGCTCTTTCTGACGGTGACAATCGTTGTAAAACTCGGCTACCGGATCGTGCTGAAAGCATTAAAAAACATAACCAGTTAACATAGCTCATGTTTGATAGTTTTCTCTAATCCTGGTCAATTAACTTTATTCGTAAAATATCAAGATAATTAATGTTAACCTGACGGTTGTGACGATAATTGATTTAATGTGGGATAGATATTAAATATAGTACGTGCGTATAATTATACCTTTTTCATAAAAAGTATATTATATTAATAACCAAATATCTTTTAGGGAAGTATACTTATCATAGACGTCTATCTCAGTTCTCAGGAATAGCAACGTATTTATGACCAACCTAACGTAAGGTAAAACTTAATTTTGTTTTGTTAAAGATATCCATCGGTGGCAGGGATCACTTATCATCGAATGGACTTCATGCTCGCTATATTAAAAACCCTGAAGACTAATCTAGAACTGTAAAAAAAATACTACATACTGGTATAGTAAGAAATAACTTCAGTTCACATACCATTTTCAGCCATCACATCAACAGAAGTAGTCGGACTGGATGCGTAATCAGTGAAGAAAGTGCCAACTTTCCGTCCGTTAATTATTGTTTTTATTGCTTTCTCCTGCATGCCGTTGCAGATGACCACACTGACTCCTCGCGCCATCGCCCATGTAGCTGCGTTCACCTTGGAGTCCATCCCGCCAGTCCCGACCTGGATTAAGTAGCTGTTTTTAATTTAGGTGACAGTCCAAAGTGTCCAAGAAATTACCTATCATTGGCTAAAGATAAAAAGCCCTGTTCTTTATGAAGAAGTTGTTTAAGAATCTCACTTTTATATGAGGCGACTATCTCAGTCCTCGGAAGTAGCAACGCATCTGTGATAGACTTCATATAGAACTTCTGTTAGTTTTATGTTGCTTACAAGTGTTCATGGGCGGCAGTAATCACTTACCTGCGTGCTCGTTTCTACTTCATATTTATAAAGAAAATAAAAAAAATAAGTGAATTGCATGCTACTTCAATCTTATACAATAATTATGATTTAAATAGCAGACATAAATTTAAAGTTAGTTTTAGTATTTATTTTTCTTAAAGTAGATAAGCCCTGTTGATAGGATCTCGCCCTAAGGACCTTTACAGTTTCACAAAGTTTGGTAGGTAGCCTAAGTAGAAATCAGATAAGACAAAATAAAGTCTAGATTGTCATCTCCGTGATAACTGCTTTCCTAAGTTTGTGCCCTTATTTTAAATGACATCTTTTCACATCTGTATCCTTAGGAAGCTAAGTTTTTTCGAACCTTTTAAAAAGATTATTTTAACTTTGATCTTTAACATTCGATATTTTAACATTTTCACCGACCACCGTCTATAAATTTGAGCAAGTATAAAAGTATAAATTATTCCACAATTCCACGTTATGTTATCTCTGTACAGATATCTTGGAACGGCCTTTGTCATAAATCAAAGATATTTATAACATCACAAAAACAAAAAAGGAAAATTTATAGGACTCTATACATAAATTATTTTTAAAACATTCAATTTACAGACAAAAGGAACTGTGGCGAGTGCTTAGTGACAAAGACCATATAAAGTATACTGCATATGATGATAGTAAGAAAAATTATCACGTTTGACCTAATATTGACAAAATATATTACTGTCGGTTATTATTACTCGACTATAATAAATTTTGACGATTTGGTGTCGCATAACATGTCGTTTTCAACTATATGAAGTACCAAACGAGCATGCAGTCCACCTGATGGTAAGTAGTACCTAATCTCAGTCCATGGATAGGTATATATATATAAGTACCTCATACAACAAAGATTTTATCTGAAGTAATTTACGTATGCGTTCCTACTCGAGTATGAAAATGAGCCGACAACCACACCCTTCTATTGAGACGTTTTACGCTGAAAATAGGTTTGAACTACACTGATCCTACCACCTGGTAATACAATACTAGTACGGCTAATCATATAGAAATTGTTTATTTATTTATTATTTGTTTATAAAAGTACTTATCAGTAACTTGAATATCTAAGTACCTATCACCCTACTATTGTCAACAATTAAACTATTATTTGCCACAAATTCCACACTAACCCTTATTTGAGGACAAGAGACCCTTTTTTAACCACACACACCGAATGTAAATTGTTTTCGAAGTCGCCTTCTAGTAATTATTTATTAACTGAAATTGAGAACCCTTTGTGTCTACGGTTCGTAATATATTTGTTCAGAGAAATTAATTTTAGCCTTTCCACCTATTAGAAAGGAATTGATTAATTAGAACACTATTTGAATTGCAAATGAACAAAGTTTTGGGCGTCAGAAAATGTAATTATTTGGTTCAAAGCCTACAAATTATTCAAAAATTGATGCGAACATAATACAACTGTATTATATCTGTATAAAATAAAGCTATGTTAAAACAATATTGAAGACCCGCGTGGCGGAGCGGTCACCATACCGGTCTGACGCGCAGTGGGTCCCGGGTTCGATTCCAGGCCAAACGAAATATGAATGATGACTTTAGATTTCTGCGCTGGGTCTGGGTGTTTGTGTATTTGTCTTTATGTTTCTATGGCACGGTCACCATACCGGTCTGACGCGCAGTGGGTCCCGGGTTCGATTCCAGGCCAGACGAAATATGAATGATGAGTTTAGATGTCTATTCTGGGTCTGGATGTTTGTGAATTTGTTTTTGTGTGTCCATGGCACCCACGACACAGGAGAAAATCCTACTGTGGGGCTATGAGTGTAGAGAGCGTGTGTAATATTATATTTTTAACATTCTTCTACTTCGTTACAGTACACGTTACGTTACGTTACAATTACATCACACGGTGAGAATAAAAGAAACCTAACGCGAAATATGCATTTTGTGGTAAATATAAAAAACTGTCTTAATGTCTTATATCTTCTGAATGTCATTCTTAAAGATATGGTTAGCTATCTATAAACATCGTACCGGACTGATGTACTAATCCTTCTGGAAGATTTACGCCACCTTGGCCAGTCTCACCTCAGCCACCTCCACCTTGACTCTTTGCTTACCTTAGACTTCTGGCCAAACTGAACTTGGTCCCGTTCCTTAGATGTGTAGGTGTGCATCATTCGAGCACCGTCCTCCCAGGGCGGCTTGTTGTAGATACCGTCGACGTCTGACATCATGATGAGTAGGTCGGACTGGATCTCCGCCGCGAGAAGAGCTGATAGACTGTCGTTGTCTTTGATGCCGATACCCTGTCAAAAGCAAACTACGGTTGAAAAATTGCAAGGAGTTTAGACTCTTTCGTCAGTCTCGTGGGAGAACAGTAGGTATATTTTTTAAATATTTGGAACTAAAACTTAAGTATTTGTGACTTGAACTCTATTGATACATTTTTAGACTTCCATATTTTGACATAAACGCAAGAACCGTTTTACACTAAAACATGTATGGCATTGACTATTATATGTAATTATTTATTAGGTCTTAACAAAGATGTGAAACAAAACACCAAGAAACAGTTTTCCACTGGAAACTTAGCTTAGGTTTCGAGTCAAGTCTCCAGTGGAAGTTTCGAGTGACTTCTATTTGTCATGGCCAAAAAAAAAATGAATTTATATTTTAAGTAACAGACAAGAATTGTCAACAAAATTTCACTATTTTCCTATCTAAATATCTTATACTTTCTAACTATCTATACAAGTTTTGTTTCATGTAAAATAGAAAACCACAACTAAAATTGAATACGTCGATGTATGTCTGTATGTGAAAGCAACGAACCTCGTTCAAACGAGATAAAACAAAACTAACAGAGTTTAACTTTTTCCCATTTCCCGGAAACATACCATGGTGGATTCATGTACAAAAGACTTCGTGTGAATGGTCGGGGATTTACGAGTATATCTACTAGTAGATTGATAAGCTTGCCACACTACTGGAGTTGGAGGAGAGGATGGTTTATCTCCTCGACGAGGAACCTCCTTCTAGCCTCATATGGCTTACCGCTGGTCCAACGGTCAGGACGTAACCGGACATACCGGGCCTGCTGTAGGATTTAGAGTACTACAAGATTTCTTATACGACGACTAGTAGACATGTTAACCGACCTATTTTAGAGACAACTCAAACCCACCTCGACTTCTATAAAGTGGAAGCTAAGCGGTCGCACCACTAAACGATACAGAACAATTGCTTTCTTTTGTTTACATGTGCCGATTTGTTCTGCGGATGTGTGATTATGTTTACGTGTTTAGATTGACAGGTTATTAGCGTCGTTAATGTTCATGTCGATCGTGAACAATGAGTAAATGGTTACTGCCACCCATGGACGTCCAGATAGAATCTTTGTTCTATGTAAGGTTACTTACCTCAAATAGAACAAGGATTCTATCTGAAGTCGGTCACAGATGCGTTGCTGCTCCCGAGGAATAAGATGTCCTCATATACAAGTGGGCCGGCAACCACACCCTTCTACCAAAACGCAAGAACTGTGTGGCGGTGGTATTCTCTGGTCGAACTACATTGGTTCTACCATCTGGTGAATGTTTGTAAAGGATTCTTTTTTTTTCCAAATATACATGTGAATACATTACCTTCTTGCCAGTGCCAGGCACAACGGTGTCATCGTGGATGTACATGGGCGGGCTGACAGCGTCGTTCGTGTTCACGATAGGAACAATGTTAAGCGATATCAGTTCGGAGAGAGTGCAGAACAAATTCTTGCGCGTTTCTTCATTGTAGAAATCCGGTTTTGTTACCAGCACCTGTTAAATTAAATATTTTAATCAATGTATAATTTAAAAAATATTTTTTACTTTTTTATGGCATAGAAGTCGGTTTGTACTTTTTGTTAAAAAAAATTCACGCTTTTTGAATATACGGTTATATTTTAATTCATATAATATCACTAATTTTGCTTCGTAAATATAAATTTACAGGAAACCACACGTTCATACAAACTTTCATCCTATTTAACCCTCTTAGGGGTGAAATTTCAAAAAATCTTTTCTTAGCTGACGTCTACGTCGTAAAAGGAACCTCTTGTCAAAATTTCATGTTTCTACCTTTAGTAGTTTAGGCTCGACGATGTTTAGTCAATACGCGAGTGAGTGAGCATCCTTTCGCGTTTATATAATATATAGATATATAGATCAACTATATCAACGAATCACTTATCGTTTACTCCCTCGCAATAAGACTCCCCTATCTTTATTCACAAACGTTTGTGGACATTAGAAACAGAAAGTTGAGATCGCAAAATCAAAATGTTAATGTGATTGCTTTCCAGCAGACTGGAAAATATGTTAATTGAATTGCAAAGACGTTCTGTAAATAAGTCACTGAATACTATTACGAGGTAAATTTTAAATTGTTTATTGTTAAAATGACTTTTCATAGAAATTAAAGCTATGTTGGCAAAGAGACATCTCGATCTAGGGTAGGTGAGTAATTATGCCTGGAAAGCGGCTGTACTCCTATAGTTTTTACTCGGAGCTTATACAGAATGTTAAGAAAATTTATTTTTTTATAAGAATGAAGTAGTAAACGAGCAGTCCATCAGATGGTAAGTGGTTACTGCTGCCCACGGACATCTGTAAGAAACTTCATATAGAACAGGGTTCCGTCTGAAGTCGATCAGATGCTTTGCTACTCGCGAGCACTAGGATAGTCGCCTCATAATAAGTGAGCCGGCAACCACACCCTTCCACCGAAATGCAAAAACTGCTTCACGCTAAAAATAGGTTTGGCAATGGTACTTCTTTGAACAAACTACATTGAATCTATCATGTGTGGACAGCGTAACTAAAAATACTAGTGACGCCATCTCTTGGTAATTTACTGAAAGTAGCAGTACATTATCATATATCGTAAAAAAAATGTAGAATCCAAGGATGCTTTTAATATGGACTGGTATTGTTTTATTTCTTAAACTTTTCTCTGGAAAGTAGTTAAATTCCGACGTTCAGCATTTCCATTGCTAGAAAAAGGAAATTCTCTATCATTGCTAGAAAACGAAAAGGCCGCGTGCAATGCGGCAGACTTCAGAAGTCTTTTAGAACTTATTTATATCTCATTTATGTAGGTTTTACGATATCTTGCTTCGCCATTATAACAAGCAATACTTAGTTTCTAATAGAAACATAAATTTAAAATGTCGAATCACTCGCCTTAAATAATCTTGACAAACCTTTAACTCTCTGCCGCGCAATTATTTAATCTTAACTTTAATACAAGATAAATATTCGGTCTAGTAGTTTTCAACACAAAACAGCTTCAAACACGCTATAATAGTTCTCAATTCCATTACGACAGATGTCATCTACATCAAATGAAATGTGTACGAGTAACGAATACTTGAGACAGTTGACATACTCCACTCTACTACGATGGTATACTGACTATAATAATTCCACGAAACATACAACGTAAGAATGAATTTTAATAGAATTATCAATGTAAGGGAACCACAACATAACGTGGATTTTTTTTATCAGACTGAAGTAGCAAATGAGCATGCAGTCCACCTGATACTAAGCGGTCACTGCCGACCATGGGCATCTGATATTCTGATAACTGAAATGCACACAGAACAGGTGTTCTGTCTGAAGTCGATCACAGATGAAGACTAGAATCTTCGCCTCAAATACAAGTCAGCCGGCAACCACACCCTCCCACCTCACGCAAGAACTGCTTCACGATAGAAATAGGTGCGGCGGGAGTACCTTCCCGGTCGAACTACACTGGTTCTACTACCTGGTAAAATAGAATAAAAATAATTCCACAATGGCAGAAATAAGCAGCACCACCTACAATGAATGAGTAAAAATTTTATGAATTTGTATTTACAAATTCATACAATTTTTTAACTACTTTCCAATTGTTTAAATATCTTCACTTCTACAGTTTTTTCTCTTTGAGACGATTCCTACTCTATGCTGTTAACTTTTAAAACTTTAACGCTTGTAAATAATAAAATAGAATAGAGTTCTCCACATCACTGCACCACGGAGAAACTTTGTTTAAAATTTGAAACTTTAAACAAAGAAAAAAAGAAATTTCAAACTGCTCGTGCAATCATATGTAATTGTTCGTGCAGTCGCTTTCAACTTTTTAACGGATAAATTCAACTAAGTTGTTGACCGCTTTGTGTGATAGTTTTGCTCTAGCTATCAAGCGTATGAAAGAGAAAATTGAAAAGATTACAATTTTTGTACACTAGCTCCTTGGGGCGGTTTTTTTTTGTCAGTTTAATCTTGGGTCTATCGCACGAATATGGCTTGGAATAAGACATCATAAGTACATACAATTTTGATAGCTTAAAAAATGATATTAATTATTATATTATTTATGCTATATTTAAATTTTCTTGTATAAGCTTTAGTATCCAATATAAACCATTTTTTAAGATAATCTGGAGTTTTCTTAGAATAATAACGCAGCCTTAGGCCGATTTTTATATTAGTTTAAATATTCTCCTATCTTTTCTAATCTAGTCTTCGTTATGTAAGGTCATAATCATAATAAGGCCTCATAGTCTCGTACCAAATCCGACCAATAGCTTTTGCGTGAAATCATCCATTCATTTTGACAATCTTCCATACATACTCGTATAATATTAGTAAGAAGCGATTGCTTAAAATAACCTCTAGACGTAGTGTTCGGTTTTATTATTTCATGTAATTTATGTTCTCAATATTTAAATGTATCATACTTGCGCTATTTTGACGTTGTACTGTGAAAACATAGCGTCGTACATAGACATGAGCTCCGACTGGCCGACAGCTGCCGCCGCTCGCGGGTCCAAAATACTGCCGGCATCCTACAAAAATAACATTGCCAAATTTAACATAACATTGTCCATCTAATTTAAGATAACAACGCATAATTTTAATAAACTAACAATATTAGGTATTCTAGTTTAGAAATTCGTAATTGAAACAGCGGGCTGCAAAGGGTCTGATGAAATAAGTTCGGACAAAATGAAACTGAAATTCAAATCAGCATTCTGTGCGACCAAAATGAGAATCGTTGGGCATAAATGTGAATTGTTAGAAAGGATTTCATATAGTGTGCTGCCAGAAAATTAGGTAGTACTTGGTGAAATTGGATTCAGCAGAGCAGCTATTGTGATGCTCTCTTTCAAAAGAATACGCTTTGTAATGAGTCACATTTTCCAAAGCTTGGATTTCTAATTTGGCGCCCCACTTGGGCCTAAATATCCAATTTAAAACTTGTTATGAGTATTACAGTTCTCAAATATTAATTCAGGGATATCTCGAAATTCACCTTGAGTTTTTCCTTACCCTGGAAATTATCTTGAATGTTTTTTCTTTTATCTTTTAAATTATCCTCATTACATATAATAAAAATGAAAAGTCTGGGTGTTTGTACATCGCAATAATTACTTTTCAAGTGTTTTTAGACACTATTCTTATAAGACTGAGAATTAATAAAATAATAGTCATTTTTTTATTTAGACATCTCTTTATTTTTTGTTTTAGGTGTTTGCCCTGTGTGTCTGTCATGGCATTAAATAAAAACGACTGAATTTAATTAAAAGAATTAAATTCATCTGGCAAAAGTTATTACAAAAAAAGTTACGTAATCTTTTTTAAACCTTCAAGTCACAACAACTAGTTTGAAATAAATTTCCTCAACAAGACACTAAATAATAATATACTTACTTCTCGAGTATGATCACTTGGAGATAAAGTTTCCCTCATTGACAATGACATCAGTAACTCCTGTGTCAGCTTCTGTCTCCCAAAGGCCACCGCTCCGCTGGTCACCATAATACATTCTCGACCCTCGTGGTGACATTCTGCTACCTAAATGAATAAAATAAAAATCATCGATAAGTAACAAATACCATAATATAATTACAACAATTAATTAAGAAAAGAAACAGAAGAATGAAAACGCGAAGAAATTAAAAATAAAAAAAATTGGCAAAATTAAGTGAAGAAGAAACAAATTAATTAATCCAAGTAACATAAAGCATAAAACATAATATGTATAAGAAAGTAGGTCTTAATATAAAGTCAATTAGAAAATAATGTTTCCATTTTTTTCTTCTTTCACCTGTCACATTGAAATTCACGAAGAGTTACATAAATTACTATAGTACTAACACACCCGGTTGCCTAAGTTGAAAATGAAAAAATAAGTAAAAACAATCTTGAATTAAGTTAAAATACGAGATAAAAGTCCTCTTTTCCATCCAGAAGCACCATTCTTAAATCTATTTATCTATCTATCTATCAGCCCTTTAAAGTCTACTGCTGGACATAGGCCTCCCCTAATGTGCGCCACTCCGACCGGTCCCGCGCCATCAGAATCCAGCGGTATCCGTACTTAAATATATGACATATTTTTAAATCCGTCAACCCGTTTGGATTGTAGAATACAAAAAAATACTAGCATAAATGCATACTTTTAAAAAACATGACCCGCCGCCTACGCAGTCTAGTAGAAACTCAAAGTAGTGCAATTACGCATCCTATTAAAAAACTCATCTACGGCATAAATGAAACTTGACTAGCAAAGCTGAGCAGCCACATATGTAAAGAAGTAATTAAGCTTTGCTCTCAGGGGTAACCTATATATGCTAATGCTGGCGAGCACAGCACCGCCCGGATATTAATTTAAATGATTGTAGGTAGGTACTATAGTATATTTTTGTCACGAAGCTATGATGATAACTAATGATTTATTGCGTAATAAATTGAAATTTTACATAAGCAAGGAAAAAATATATTTTTCATTGTCGCGTATTATTATAAAACCATAATAAAATGCGGGATAAAAATATTCAAAAACATAATCAATCCATACATTCATCAGCCTTTCGAAGTCCACTGCTAGACATAGGCCTCCCCTAAACGGCGCAATCCAACCGGTCCTGTGCCTTCTGAATCCAACGGTTCCCCGCTGTCTTCTTCAGCTCATCGATCCACCTGGTCGGGATGCGACCTGTGCTCCTTTTGCCTAAACATGGTCGCCACTCGTGGACTTTTCTTCTCAATCGACTATCGATCCATCGAGCGACGTGGCAGGCTCATTTCCACTTCAGCTTGCTAATTTTGAAAACTTAGTTCGCCTACGGATTTCATCGTTGCGAGAGAGCATCAACAATTCTTTCGAAGACAGATATTTTGTACAAAACTCCGTTATTCACATTAGTATTTTAATAGGAACATATCTAATCCATCGATATTATAACGTTCCAATAAGTAGATAAACCTATAAAATTTGTACCTGTTCAATAATAGAAGCTAGTCGGCCCAAAGCAAGCCCGTTGCCATCCTCTCGAGTAATAACAGCGCTACCAAGCTTCACGACGAGTCTTCTGGCATACTTCAGCTGGGACCTGTCTGTGAAAGTTTGCCGTTTTCGCTCAGCGCTCGCCAGAGTTCGCTTATCTAAATTCAAGCCCTGTAAACATAAAGTATGTATAAATATAACTGTTTAAAGAATGAAGCATCAAAAAAGCCCCATCTTTAAGACAAACACCTAAATCAAAAAACAGATGTGTTTATTTGTTTATGTACACCTACTGGGCTTTTAAAACAAAGGAATCTAAAATGAACCCATCGTTAAATATACCTACTACGGGTAGTAAAATTTCTCAATACGTTTGTTACACTTCCTCATTTCGTAAAATGCCATCGAGCACATCTGCAAAGTATATAATGAAAATGAGGAAGTCAGTATTCGTTAAACATTTGTTTTTATATAGGAAGCCCATAAATTCGACCCTTCCTAACAAGAATCAGTTTTATGCTGGAATTTCTGAATGTAAAATGTGTAGAAAGCGCATACGCAATCGTATGTGAATAATGCTGTTCACCTCATCTTAAGTGTCTTAAGTCACTGCCGCCCATGATGATAGATGTTCATGGACGGCCAAACCAACCAACGGTTTTATTTGAATTACAACGGTTTTGTTTTAAGTAATTTAATTGTAAGACATGAGTTGGAATATACATTCAACTGTTCTTATGATTATTATTAAACACGGTATTTTTATAACAATTTGTTATGAAGGTAATTTTAGTACTATTTGATATAAACTCTTTAATACTAATATGTCGTATTTATATAATATTAATGTTTCAAAATATATTTCAAGCGTTTAGAAGGCAAATTGAAAAGACAATGTAAATTATATTAATTCAATTATATTATTATGTACATTTTGTAAGTAATTATTATTTTATTATATTGTTTAGGTAATTGTAAATATTGCTTCATAACATTATAATATTAACGAATTATAGGAATAATGATAACAGTATTTGTTTTTGGAAATGTCATTCTAATAAACTTTGACATTAAAACATTGAGCTATATTTTTCTGTTTTTACCGGCGGTGTTCTATTTATTTTTATAATCTAAGGTAAGCTAAGGCAACAAGGGAAAAGGGCCGGCATATTTTATTTTACAGCCTGTGCATATGACGTACTATCTGGAACAACTGTTCAAAAGACTCGCTTACAGAACGTTACTGATTTATAGACGGGCTACTTGATGTAAGTGGTTAAAACCGTGAAAAATATAATTTCCTATATATACTCGTAGATAACTATCGATAAGGCATGCGGGTTACCTTTTTTTTTTGAGGGGGAAAAAGGTTTCAAAAGGTACCCGACGCGACGAGCGACGCTGGGTTACGTGGGATTTTTACCGCACTAAATCTGGGGGGATTTAGTGCGGTAAAAATCCCACGTAACCCAGTGGCAGTCCTCAGCGCTGTGTGGAGGACTCCAGGATCTCCAATGGAACGCAACCGGAGTCCTCCAAGCGCGATGGCTTTTTTTGGCTCTTTCCCGGTGAGCATCAGCGCTAACCGTGCTTGCAGGTATTTACGACAGGATTTGCAGGTATTGCAAGATTTGCAGCAATTGTAGGTATGTATTTAATCGCGGATTAAATCGAGGGTCACGGCTAGTTGTTAATCAATCGATGTTCATTCATAATATACATATCACATATCAAATCATCAGTATGAATATAATTATATAAATCATAACATAATATGATTAATATTATCATTATCAATATAATCGTAGCAATTTTAATAGGTATGATTAGAATAAAATATCAAAGAACTGAATTAGCAACTGTATAATTGAGTAAAGAACTTAAAGCTCTCTGTATATTACTCGACCAATTACACGCAGTTTAAACTTTCTGATGTAAATGTTGAAATAATCCGAGTTGATATCTTGTGTCAAGCACCATTAATATAGTTAAAAGTTAAACGGTTTTTATGCAATAAACATATCATTAACCTATTGATTTCTCGTTCGTTACTATAATTATAGGTTTCTGAGTCTGATTTTGTAATACCATCCAAATTTGTACGGACATCGATAACAAGGAAATTTTATCAAAGTACCTAATTAGGAAAAAGATTATACATTTTTTAATAATTTCGGATATAATTTTGGTTACTGACCGTAATACAGATTAAAGAAGTTTAATCAGTTAAAGTTAATACCTAGAAGGAAGTAGGTACCTATTTAACGTGGATACCGCATTAAATAGGCTACAAAGAGTATAGTAGCTAGTATGTTTCTACAGATCTTGATCAAGGTAGTGTATGGGAATCTAACTTAAAGTAATGTTGTCCCTTCTATTTTCGCAATGAGCTGTTTATCCTAATGTTTCCCCTTATGTGTTTCCTAAAACAGTTAATTTGCTACAATGGTCCCATTCGATCAACAGCCAACTATTTTCGCAACCTTGAGCGATAAAAATCGCCGGAAAAAGGTGCCGGAAAAGTAGTTTTGACATACGTATGTATATCAATTCTTAACGAGACTCCTACGTGGAGGCGTCACTACCGTTCATACCACGTGGAATTAAGTAAGAAAGGTTTTAAGAAAGTATATCTGTTTTACCAAACTCTTCACACCAAAACGATGTATATATATATATATATACATTATACACATTGATTTTATAAGCACTTGATTCAACGTATAAAAGTGTCCAACTACATACTATACTATACTATACTATAGTGCAAAATACGAGTATACATTCGTTTCCTATGTACATTTTTTTTTTATAAATATGAAGTAGCAAACGAGCAAGCAGCCCACCTGATGGTAAGTGGTTACTGCCGCCCAT
>DWNE01003771.1:0-16159 GCA_018249875.1 Cecropterus toxeus
GGGATTTGAACCTCAGATCCTCGATTGAGAGGCCGAGTTTCAACCATTAGGCTATCACTGCTCTAAAAAAATAAATTAAACGTACTAAAATAATACGTTTCGCGTGATGTAGCCTTACTTTAAGTTAGCTTTTTATTAATTTATAACCCCTTAATTACTTTACACGGACCTAACCTAATGAATAGAAGAATCAAATTTAATTGTACTTTTATTACTTTTTCTAACGATAGTACTGTACACAACAAACAAAGAGCTTCGGAACTTCCGAACAAGTTCAAACACCTGTGTAATTTCATCGTACAGCGCGTTAACTTCATTGGCAGCAATTTTGTATCGAGTTATTTTAATTAAGTGAGCAAACTCGCGCCAACAACACAATTTGGACAAGCTCTAACGTATTTTATGCATCTACGAACCCAGATCATAATTTATTTAAATTGTAACGGAATATTCTATTTTGTTGTCGACGAATTCTTTGCAACATGAGATATAATCATACTTTTGACGCTTTTTACCCGCGACGGGACGGATACGGTATATGCGTTTTGGGTGAAAGAATATTTGTATATTTATGTTATTTATGCAGTCATAAATTGCATAAAAGATAGATAAATTATTCTAAAGAATGATTCATTACGATTCATCACGGCACTATTTTCCATCTGATGATAGTATTGATTACCGCTTTTATTTGTGTTTTGTTTATAATATTGAAGTAGGAAAAGAAAATTCATTCCACCTAATCTTTATATCTGACAACTGTAATCAACCCCAATATGTATTTACGAGATTGGCCTCAGATGAGTTGCTACGCTTAAGAAATAAGTTGGAATGCTGTTGGATTTTTTAGACCAACAACCAACAACAACAGCAAACAAAGAACAGACCACCAACGCTTCACTCTATGGTCATTAGGCAGTAATAGATATAACGGTAGCGTACGAAATCAAAACACAATAGGTTCTACCATCTTTAAAGCAGCAAAATAATAAATGCTTATATCCTTGTTTTAACAAACTTTAGCCACGTCCATAAAATTATATATATAGTTACACCAATGGCAGTGATACTTCACATTGCATGGACGATTATAATTAGAAATTAATTTTGCTTTACCGGTGAAGAAAAACATCGCGAGGAAACCACGCGGGTCTAAGTGATATAAAAAAACGTCCTCAAGTTAAGCACACTCCATCTACCCGCACTTGGCTAGCAAAGAGGTTTATTTATGATCTAGTACTTGTTATACTGAGAGGAGACTCATGCCTAATAGTGGGATGACAATGTGCCGAAAATATGGAGAATTGTGTTGGGTGAGTGAAATGGGTATATAAGCTTAGCATATGTGAGGAAATAGAAGATTTTTGAGCCCTGAATCATATTTTTGATGACAAATTTTGAAAACTTATTACGGGCGGAAAGAATTCTTCGGTGAGAAAAAATTGAACTAGCCGACATATCTTTTTCGCATACAAAGCTATAGCGACGTAGCTATAGGAGAGTTATAGACTTAGCGTCACCCATGAGATAATCATATCAAAATTTTAAGGACGAAACAAATATTGCTGTTTAAGTGAACACTAGGCTTTAATAGCTTCGGAAATAGTGAACACGTTTGAGCACCTGCGCATTTCATGTTAGCTTTATTCAATACTTACAATTTTACGAAGATATAAAATTTCAATTTATCGGCTTTTTCATTACTACCGACTTATTACTAAATGCTATATAAGCTACGGTAGTTATTGGTTATCTATAAGTGGGTTTTATAAGTATTTGAGTGTTCTATAACAACATCAACTGTAATGTTTCTTGAGCGTATATATGTATATATTTAAATAAATAGTATTTAAACCAATCTATATATATATATATATACATATTTAGATTGGTTTATTAATATTTCGACAAAAACTCATAAGCCATAATATCATTATTTTTAAACTCATCTGCAATCGGAAAAGTTTTATCTGAGATTAGCCACAGATACGTTGGTACCCAAGAATTGGAACTCCTCGGAATCGTATATTTTTGTCATCATGTTTTTTTTAAGATTTAATCAGCAGTCGAGCTACCCGATTTATCTGAAACCAGCTACACATAGAACTAAGACTCTACGCTTATCGCCTCGTTTGTGATTCAAGCGACGTCCACATATCCACTATATTTCAACAACTTCTAACGGTAGAAACGTTTAAGCTTAATTAAACTAGGGATGTGAAAAATAATGGATTATTTAATAAATCGATTATTTTTATAGAATAATCAATTTTTATGAATCGATGTTGACAATAAATAACCGATTTTAAATTAATCGATTTTTTATTTATATTTTTTTGCCGTAGTTTTAAATTACTAAAAAGATGATTTAATTCGTAGTTTCACGTACTTTAGATATTTTACCACCAGCTCTATAATAGAATTACTTGCAACGCCATGTAGTGCCTATTACTTTCGGAGTATTGCATAAATAAATATTTGGGGGCCAACTTTATAATAAAAATTCGATTTTTCAAAAAGATCGATGATTTTTATGTAAGAACATGGAGTTTTGGAAAATCGATTGTTTGGTTAAAATATAAAGTCGATTTTTGCCTATCCAAGTCACATCCCTAAATTAAACCCAGTATAAAAATTCTTCAAATATTGATCGAAATGATATTTTTTTTGTATGATATACGATCATGAGATCGTTACAATCATGTAAAGATAAAGTACCTTTAAAAACTAAGAATGACGCAACGATAATTTTATTCATACAATTCAAACGAAATTTACTCGTCTTAAATACAGTTATTTAAACGCATATATAAAAAAAACTTAGACTTCAACAAAATATAACATACTAACTTATTTTTCATCATTAATACTTCATTCTTTATTTGACGTAATTTTTTTCGTCAAAGCATATTGTACGTTCATCTCAATACCTACTCAATGATGTAATGATCAACCGACTTTAAACTGATAAAACTGTCTATAGACAATATCTGATAAAGCTGTATATTAGGTAGATGTACAATTTTATCATTCCCATATTCGTAAGCAAAACACGGTGGAGGTTCAAAAGTTATGAACAAGTTACACCTGTACATAATTTCACTGAACACCGTTGTAACTTCGTCGATAGCAATTTTGTATCGAGTTATTTTAATTGAACAAACAAAGTCTCGAATATTTAATGCCACAGTTTGAACTGTTTAATTTTTGTACTTTGAGAGGCAAACAAATGTTAAAATTCAGCACAATTTTGTAGTATTCAAAGGATGAACGAATTTCATAATTTTATATTTTAGCGTTCATAAGTTCGTACATTAATTTACAAATGTATACATTGTCATAATTATATCTGGGTCGTTCTCTATTATATTCTAAGCAATATTTTTTCAAATTAGAATTAATAAAGCTAAGACAAATAAAGCTAAAATTCAGAAATGTAAATTGTATTATTTAAGAATAAACATAATAATATATGAATAAATATGTTTATTATTCTGCATACATTTCTGATCGACTAAATAATACATGAACCTTATTCAAATTTATTCCCATATTTTACTACAATTTGGTGCTATAATTCTTTTGTATCTTTTCTAGGAAAAAATAAGTTTCCATTATAATTTAAAGAATAATGTTGCAAAGTAAATATTAGCACATATATAAAAAAATTAAGCAAAATTTAATAAAGTATTATAATAATAAAATATTTCTTAGCATAAGGCTATTAAGACTTATGTTTTTCAAACATCGGGTATGTAATCATTGCAGCCCACATTCGGATATCTTATTGCGCGTATACAAACTTGAGCTCTTATATATACTAGCTACATATGAAGTAAAATCATTAGCGTTATTCAGAAAGGAGTACAGCGCCATCTAATTGTAGCGCCGACAACTTCTTTTGTAACGCATTTTCGTTTCGTCGGGTTTCAAGTCACAACGATTGTAAAGAAGTTCACTACAATAAATAAAATTATAACGCCTACATAAGGAGACTTGTGAGTGTACCGCTAATATTAAGGCGTTACATTGCCCACCTGCTGGCTTCCTAAACAAACACTAATTTAGAACACAAACAACATAACACACCACACTTATGATATTACCGTCACCTGACCGTTTGACATTAAAGCAAGTAAATGTTATAACGGCGAACGAAAACACACGTCAACATTTATGGAAACGAATCAATATTGTGAAGCACGTCTAAGAATCACTTTTAAATTTTAGGTTTTTATAAATTAAAATATCTAAGCAAAATCCTACGATGTGTACTTCTTTCTTTATCTTCTCTATCTTTATCTTTAAACAAGATGTATGTGTTTGTTAGTCATTCATGCAAAAACTACTGGTCAAAATTCGCTGAAACTTGATATACAGAAAATTTCTGATCTGGATAAACACATGGGATGATTTACCGTGACCGTAGCGGTTGGGACCGCGGGAATAAGTTAGTATTCTTGTAAATCACAGGTTTCCGTAAGATATCGGAACATTATTATTACTATTAACTCACTGGCATCAGGTTATACGTGGGTATTTCAATTTAGTGAACAAAGCTACATATTCGGTCGCGAAGATTCGGTCAAATAGCGAATTTACGAGATAAAACGCGAATGCAAGTAAAGTCATAACACGTTACATTAGCTCATGATAACTCTTTATATTACCCACCTGGCTTCCTAAACAAACACTTAATTGACAATACAAACTTAATATGCCACATATACTCTGACGATCATTAAACACAAAACATTAGGCAATGTCTCCAAAATGTTCAATGTGTTGCGCGCGTAAACTGTAAATCCATTGTTTTGCATTTAAATACGTATGTTACGTTCGAATTGAAATATGTAAATTATGCAAATGAAGCATTCAATTACTCTTGTTTTTACTATAGTAAATACACGCTTTATTATTATATCACGGGAAATTTAGGAAAGTTACGGCATCACTGGAATATATACGTGTTGCTGACGAATATCGCACGTTTAATACTAAAAAGTAAAACTCTTTGTCTTAAATTACTTTGCGCATCTAGTTATTTTCAAAATATCACTTCTATCAACCACTTTCCTAAATTTGAAGCCGGTTATAAAAAGTTATTTCGGAGAGTCTTTATTTCATTAAAACATTCTCAGGTCCCTTACACCCTTTCTCAAGTTTTGTATAATTTTTGCATAACTATGCCGTAGGGTACACTCGCCATTGGGAGGCTTCTACAGCTTTTTAAATTATTAAAACTCAATATATTGTACTCAGAAGACCGTTTTAAAAATAATTAGATAAGTAACTGAGTGCTAACTGATTTTACCCTAACGCATTATTATTATTAGTTATTATTTTGGTTTATGTACTTCATGCCGACAGAAAAATTTTATTCTACAATTTCAACAACTTTTCTTTGAAATTAACAGATTCAGATCAGGTAAAATTTAAAAATGAATTGTTCGTTCATTTTTATTAAACTCAATTCAAATTAATTAAAAAATGATTTCATATCATTCAAAAATTATAAATTTAGTACACATTTATACATAAATAGTCTATCCTACATAGTGAAGAAAACTGAGTAGTACGTTGGAAAACAGCGTGGCAGAAAACTATTAAAAAAATACAAACAAAGAAATCCTAATTACGGAAGCGCGCCAAAAAAATCGCACAGATAAAATAGGCGTGTACAAGCTGAAGACAGACCACAGAGACAGAGAAGAGTAGCGTAGCATAGAACATAAACATTGTAGTGCAGTGCGTTGAGTGCGCAACAGGGTGGCGCGTAGTACCTGAGGCGGCCGCCGGCCGGTGCGGTCTGCGGAACACCAAGCCTCCGCGCCGCTCCACGCGGACTGACGCTCCGGCAGCCAGGACGCGCCCAGCGCCCGGGCAGTGTTGCCAGAGCGAGGGAGCGCTCTCCCGGATTTTAGGGAAACGGATTTTAGCGGGATAAAATTTAGTCAACTATAATTTACACATGAAAATAAATAACAAACATAGTTAATATTTCAAGTTTCATATTTCAAAATATCACATCAAATACGACGAAGTATGTAACTTTACGTAAATAATTATTCTTTCGAAATAAAATGAGAACGAAGCAATTTGATCGTGTTTCGATTGTAAGCTATGTTTAATAAAAAATAGAAATAATTTTGTTTTTCATTTAGCTTTATCATTCATTTTTGGTATATACGACTCCCAATAGAATTATCCGACAGATAATGTAATCAATTGACGCCTAAGGCAAACGAAAAGAAAAAGTTTGTAATACAAGTAAAACTCCGCCTACACCTTTTCACTTAGATCCATATAATGCCAAAGTTTTGGAATTGCTAACTCCAGGTTTTCTTATTTAGGAGCACACCGTCAATAGGTACTAAAATGTACAATATATTAATAATGAATTCAGTCAAACATAACAATACGTATAGTAATTTTGATGTTGTTGTAACAGATAAAAAAACAGGAGACGACTAAGGGACATAAAAATCGATAGATGAGTAGTAGCGTCTTCTTAGGTAGTATCAACATTCGATCACCATCACGCATGTTAGGCAACAAGCGTGATTATCGCCTATGGTGACCTCAAAAAACCCACAGACGAAATGTTCACCATATTAACCTTCTGTATAATATCACATGACATAGATTCTATGCTAGATGAAAATCTAAAACATTAAATTTAGTATTTTTTAGATCTCTACATACGTATAGATGTTTCTGTGAACCCATCGCGCGCAATATAAGACTCTTTGTGTGAGGATACATAGAAAGCCATTTAAGGATAGACAGCGGAAATGAAACTTTTATTAAATTATTTTTCTTGGAACAAATCTAGTTTACTCTTTTAATATGGTTATAAAATTGTAAATTAAATACTACTAACTGACTAAAACGAATACGTATGTGAGTGAATCAAAATCGTACATCTTCTCCCTGTAGGAAGATCTGATTAGGTTTTTGAGAGACCTCTTAAAACCCCAAAACGACTCACATCTGTCTTCCCAATTTGCAGTCTCATTCCCTTAAAACACTCATAAAACAGTGCAACATTCGAAACCGGGATAGCCGTTCGCCGAAATGAGAATGAATGACTTCCTCTATAACCGTAAAAATATTTCAGTACCCGGTTACCCGGATGAAAACAGGACCTGTAATTGGCAACCCCAGCGCCGCCCCGCACCCCTGCGACCCGGTATAATGCAGGGATTGAGGTGTGGGGCTCAAACTGGATGGGCCGATCACTGGAATCTACTTACCTGCATCCCTTCTGGCGCCACAACAAAAGCTATGCACTCCGAGAAACAAACTACAAACACACTCGACCCAGATAGAAGTAAACATTGATACGTTTCAAAATCAAAATAAATACGGAAAACGAAGAGAAAGTTTACGTACAGTAACGATATCCTCTGTAGATTTTTGTAACGATCTCCCGAACGCGGATTTTAGAATTGAAATGTTTTAACGTATCTCCAGTCGGGAAATGATGTTTGTTGTGTATTTTTAAAATGTTTATATTTATTTTGAGTCAGAAAATTGTTTTTGATATTAATTATGTTTGCAAATAGAAAACAGGAGGTAACGTTTGTATGCAAAGTTCACTTGTCAACATATTACAAGTACTTTCTAACTGTTAATACTTTTTTATACAACACTTACAGCTAAGATTACAATTTTTCAATCAGTTTGAAGTAACAAACGAGCATGTAATCCATCTGATCATCTGACATCTGTAAGCATCTTCGTATAGAACAAGAGTTCTATCTGAAATCGATTATAGATGCGTTCCTACTCCTGAAGACTAAGATGGTCACATCATATATAACCGATAACCACACCCTTCCACTGAAATGCAAGAAATACTTCACGGTAGAAATAATTGTGGCGATGGTATCTTCCCGGTGAAACTACACTGGTTCTACCATCTGGTACCATACTTGGCCTTATCATTTAATATTTGTTTTATACTGCTTGTCCATCTGTTATCTTACATATAAATTAAGGCTCTTGTAAAGTCCTAATTTCACTAACAAGTGGACAAAATTGGAACTAATTTCACAAATTTGAAATGAGGTGCATTGAAGAGACGCTCACTCTACATTCGAACTTTTAGACTTAAACTGACACAATTAAATTCCCTGGTGAAAATTTCCTCAATTTTTCAAATGAACGTAAAAAATCTGTGTATAAAAATGTATAATTGTGGACTAAAAATGTTTTGAAATAATACGAAGGTCTCTTTTTGAAACAAACCAAACAACAACAAAATTATTTTCAAAATTGGATGTCGGACGATTTACTTTATACTCCTTTATGAAAATATTACTACATTCTTTATGCTACAAATATGTAAGGTCCAAAATATTTCCTATTTACTGTAATATCTTCATTAGCAAACTGTCCAGGATGTTGACATATAAAGCAATTTCGTGTAAAATATTAGAGGTACAGCGTCCCTTCCGGGATGCGGTGCACTGTCCGTCACATACCCTCAAGGGCCAGAGTAATCAATCAGCAAAATGTCTCTTTATACAGGATATTATATATATTACAAGAAATTACGGTTACATATAGTTACTACGATATACATGTCTTGCCTTTTTTGTTACTTTTCATTCCTACTGCTAGGCACGTGTCTCCTAGAATGGAAGGGACTTAGGTCTCAGTCCAACATGAATCGGTAGACTAAGTGCATATTAATAAACTTACAATATAATTATGATGTATAATATATTTTTAAAGAACTCTCTGGCGTGTAGCTCTCAACAATTATAATTTCTAATAAATAGGTAGGTTTTAGATAAGTTTGATTAATGAGAGGTCCGTGCTTGCGTGGACCCCTTTACTACCCATAGACTCCCATACCACTTATAACATACACACACTAATAACATACAAGACATAAATCAATATAGTATGGTTTCAGATAACAAACTGAATCTTCTGTTAATTAGATCAGTACAATAACTGATCCGCCGAATGGATTCTTATCCACTTCATAAATTTCATTTTATATCTTTAAAAAGAAAATTCAAAATGATACAAATACCGATTTTTATTAATGATACCGAAATTCAACGCTCAAAAAAAGACAGATACCGTGTTAAAATAGGCTCAAAAGAATCATAGAATTAATACATAAATCTTGACTTAATCGTTCTGAAATTACTCTAGTTAGGGAAATCAAACACTCACTCGTACTAATTGGAGATTGACCTAGTTACATTCGAGTTCTGAATTGCTGCCAATGAAATTACGGTCTTAACACTTTGGTACATCCTTAACCAATTAAGTTTTTAATTATGCTAATTGAGAAGTAACCTAGTTTTCCTTCCTTTAACAACAGTGCTAAACGGTTTTGTGTTCAGGCTTGAGAGATATGTTAAGGGAGAGGGAGTCTCGATACATTCGAACTATGTTATTAGGGGAGCGACTTATCTGTAGCGGACGTTTGGTAAGTGTTTAGTCTTACTCACAGTTGACTCACCGACTCCCATTTAAGACACTTTCATATAAGGCACCATCATTCTTGGGAGTAGCAACCCATCCGCTAAAACCTCTGTTCTAAGTAAAGTCACTTACAGATGCTCAGTCCATCTCGATGGGAGGCTTTATTGCTTCGAATCTAATAAAAAAAAATAGAAAAAATATGAAGAGCTCTTATTTGTGAAAGATTTATCAATATGATTTTAATTACCGTTTATATTTTTTATATAACAAATATTTATTCCTAGACTTGGCCTTTAATAAATGAAAATCTATAAATTGCTATTGCTATACAATGTAAAAAGTTATCGATAAACATGAGCAAAAAGTAATATTAATAGCAAAACAACTAAATATACGCGGCACTTACTTTTACTAAACATAATTTATTAATTTGAAACTAATAAATTATTACTAATTAATTTAACAAATATTTTTGTTAAAAATATAATTTACATGTCCAAAGAAACAAATTGCCAAATTGATTATAAAAAAAACCTCGTCCAAATTACTGTCCCTAGGGTGAGTTCCCAGAATGCTGGCAACATTACCTCGTTGAATAGCCAGGTTAATTCGTTGACCGAAGAATGTACCAGCACTTTGATCATTCATTGACTCTATCAAACGTTTAGATAGATGCTTAAAAATAATATAGCATAAACTTTTACTTAAGAGCAACGAAAATACAAATATATTCCACAAAATATTATACTCGAGTGTGGTAGAGCAAATGAATAGTTTTAGTAGTTGTTTGCGTCTGCAAAGTTAACCACTAAAACGAGTACTTTGATGCGGTAATACAATCAACAAATCCACTAGGTACAGACGGGTTTAATAAACTTTTGAAATTTTAATTTTCCATCAAAAGTTATTTTCTAAAACTATTCGAGTTACCACTAACCATAACCGCGTTGAACTATAAAACATTTTAAACAATAAGTTGTCTTCCGTAGAAATAAATAGTTATTATTCAATGAAATGCTTAAGTGTTCTTTCTGTCACGAGGGGGAAATCTTCAAAAGGTACCCGACGCCGTGGGAGCAACGCCGGGTTATGCGGGATTTTTACCGCACTAAAACCCCCCCGGTGGCCCTCCTCAGCGCTGTGTGGAGGAATCCGGGATCTCCAACGGAACACAACCGGAGTTCTCCATGCGCGATGCCGCTTTGGAGCCTTTTCCGGTGAGCATTTACGCTCACCGTGCCTTCAGGTGTTTACGACGGTTGCGACCACACGTGCCATCGTCCTTCCCGGGGTCGCTTGGCTGGGCGGCTCGAGCTCCCACTCTTACCACTCGCGACCCCGCAAGTTCCCTTTTAGTCGCCTCTTACGACAGGCACGTGATACCGTAGTCCTATTCTGGTCCCGGAACTACAGGGACAAAGTAACTTAAACCTATTGCTTATTTACTATTGACACATAGTAATAAATGGCTTACATTTTGGTATTAGTGTCTCATTAACATGAAGTAATTTTTAGGTTTGTTTTTTTTTTCATTTATTGTATACATACGTACGCACATGATCTCATAATCTTTTCGAAATATTAGATCTCGTAATACTTGATTTGGTGTGGTAAGGGAAACATGGTTATCCGACGAGTTCAAAGTTAGACCTATGGTAAAAATGATCTTATGCGAGGTTTATTACTGATGTCCGTGGATGGCAACGCATTGGTCACTTATCACCAGGAGGACTGCTGGCTCGTTTGTACTTCTATGTTATATATACGGTTAAAGATCATTTATTCCTCAAAACATCATACAATCACTTACTGAGAAACAATAATATATGTTATATATAAAAAATCAAAACTATAATAAAAATAAGTAAAAAAACTATTTTAATACTGTATACATGTATCAGCCTCGCCAACTTTGTTTGAAAATCTGAAACTAGTTTAATACGCACTGTGCAAAAAGTTTTCAAACAGTATTTCAAACAAAACCTAAAATAAAATTAGGTCAACGTAGGGCTGTTGAATCGTACATTGGAAGTACGATTCAACAGCCCTAGTTCATTTGATTATAAGCCGAGATTTTCATATCGAACCAAAACTTTTATATACAAGTAAAGGGGCTACATACGGGTGTAGTCATCGTTGCTCCATGACGCCATTTTAACACTAGAGGAGTGAGCAATGCACGGCTTCATCTTTAAGACGGGGCTCATTTGGTCCATTTTGTATAGCCCGTGTAGCGCTCTGGGAATACTATATAAAGAAGTTCATTACACATCTTGAATGTCTATATATGTATAATTATAAGACGTCCCATTTTACACCGGTATTGCCTACGAGCTCTTTTAACTTTAGTTCCTGTGGGATCTATAGAGCAAAACGGTACATGAGACGGCATCCCTGAAAATCCATTTTTAGCCTTGTATAATTTTTCTATAAGAACTTTTTAATCTTGCAGCCTAAACTATCATCAGTTTCAAGAAAAAAAAAATTGTGTGATAGGATGCCCACATGCCTATGTATTCTTGCATCAAAACACGTGAATGAGAAATAAGTTGAAATCTCAAAGAACTTAATATTTTTTACCATATCCTTAAATGCAGAACGGCAGCGCTTAACATTGTTATTATCAAAAAGAAATAGGCATGGCAGTAGCGCCTGGAGTCAAACCACATAATGTTCTTCCTGTATAATTCTACTCATACTTGAACCACATTACGAAGATCGTACCTAATTGATGTAACATACGCAACAACGTAACGCACGTGACACGTGCTTTTATTAATTGACGATTGACCTAGTTAGACCGTCAAATACTAGCCCTACGATTGACATTTCCACCACCCACACATGCACGAAGAGGGTGAGTGAGTAAATAAATCGGGCTTAACATTCAGTTCATTCGGAACGAGTTTTCAAACAGACTTCTAACAAAAACTAAAAATAGTATTATGTTGCTTCCCGCCCTATCCCTTTCTATTGGATACCCATTTCAGGCGGTCAAAAAGAGATCACAGATGCTGGAATTTAGTAAACGTGGCTCCAACTATCCGTATATTATATTATACGTTTTTTTTATGTTACACTAGCTGTGCTCTTAGTTTCCACCGCGTTTTATCATAAAGATTTTCATATTTTAAATTATTATAACTTTTGATGGGGTAGATGCATATTAATGAAATTGGGCCAAAATTATAAAGACAGAATTATTAAGTTCAGTAGAGTTTGTTTTGTCAAACTCACAGACACAACACAAACATTTAAAAGAAAATTTCTAATATTACTTATTAGCAGCCATCCAAACTATATTTTTGCAAATATTTCGGCTGATTTGTACTTGAGGCGATCATCGTAGTCCTCGCAATTAATAAGGCATGTGATAGCAGATGGAATTCCTGGTCTATATGAAGTTGCTTACAGGTATTCATGGGTGGCAGTGACCACTTACCATGAAGTGGACTGCATTCTCGGTTGACTTTAGTCTGATAAAAAAGCCCAGACATATGTAACTTTCATTTTTATTATGTGCATGATTTTTTTTTTATTTCTTGCATAAAATATTGTAGTAGTGTGTATAGAAGAGTGTAGCTATAGATCGTAGCAGTTCTACAATGAGCTACGACGGACGGTAGAGAGGTGGATTGAAAACGTTAATGGAGTTAGACTTTTTTATTGTTGCCGTAGCAAATGAACATGGTGTTTTATAACGGAAAGTGTTCACTGTCTCCCATGAACATCTTTAACCAAATTTGCGTAAAATAGCAATTAAACTTGACTCTAATTCAGTGTTGTCACTTGTAAAACCTAAAATACTTTAATCAAATATAAGTCAGGCGGCATATATAGTTTTTTTCCGAAACTCAACCTTTTAACGAAACGTATGAACACATTTGACAAATTGGGACGGTGACTACTTTCTATTAGGTAGCTAATCTGACTTATCGTTAAGTTTATGTAAAAAAAAACATTTCATTTGTTATTTTCACGAAAACAGTGAAAATACCAATCCCTAACTTGTCCGAATACAATAATATAAAATCGGTATTGTATCAATTACAAAAACAAATTTGAACACGAACATCTATTACACAGAACAATAAGAGTTTCGAAGCTGGAATCATCAACACGCCGCGAGACCTTCGCAAAGTTTCAAAGTACACCCTTATTACGACACAAACAACCGTTACGAATGGATTGTGAAATTTCTTTCACAAAGAATTGAATAAGTAGAGAAAATTATTCAGAATAATCTCAATAATTAAAATTTTGAATAAAGAACATCTAACTGTAAATTGAGAAAAGTTTATTTGAATAATGGTACAAATGGCCGGCATTTAAGCGGTAAAACGAGCAAATACGATGTTTTATTGTCTATTCGTTATAAATAGTAAATACAGTAAATATATTTTAATGTCACAATAATTTCCATCTTCGTCCCTAACTCTTCTTTCTGTTCGTAGACGCTATATATAAAAATAATATAGCTTATGTCAATCTCACAACTCAGACGAGTCCAATAATATGTCACATGTTATAATCTGTCACGCCTTTTGAGCTGCAACTTGCAAAAGATATACTAACATATATTCATATATCCGTTTCTTTACATAAATACATACATTCATCGAAAATTATCAGTCTTTTTCTGTTTCAGTCAGGTAAATAGTGGTACTACTTGTTGTTGAGATTGAAGGACGTGGTAACGCATAAATATTCATACGAGACCTTCCAATTCAGTCCTCAGGGACAGAACGCATATAAGATTGACCCCAGATAGAGTCCTGTAAAGTTCATCCTATATACCCCGTAGATTACATATACGTATGGTCATATTTCCCATATTTGCCTTATTATTATTATTTCCCTTATTTCATATTTTGGTATTAGAATTTAATTATCACTGCTTGTTCGTGAGGAAACCTGCACATCTAAGTGTTCTCTAAAGTCTAAAGTTCTTAAAGGTGTGTGTAGTCTACCAATTCGCACATGGCCAGCGCGGTGAACTATGGCCTAAAACTCTCTCAGTCTGCGAGAAGACCCGTACCCAGCAGTGGGACAATAATGGGTTGACGGTAATGGTCAAATTTGTGTTAAGCGGCAACAAAACATCAGATGGATTTATTTTTCAAACAAGTTAAAAATATTAAAACAAAAACTCTACTGCCTAAAAACAATTGATTTTTTTCAGCTCTAGTTCATTCATTTCCTGCAAACTGAGGGGATTACAATGATGACATATATCATTATCCATCTTATGACGCATTCGGATAAAAAAGACGTTACGTCTGATTATGAAAACAAAATATACTGCTGAAACTAATTTGATTCTGTAAAATAATTTCATACATTTGTAGTGCAATAGAGCTCTATTGTACTACAAATACTCCTACCATATATTTACTCCATCAATATGATGAGGGTAAATAGCCTGTCAATTTAATGATTGGGTTATACAAAACTAACGTAGGAATATGAAGAGTCTATTTGCAGTCTAATTAACCAACGTACTATGATCCTTAATTAATAAAGCGTGTAATTAATGAAAACCGATATTACATGTTTATTAATAGCAAAATATTATCGATGGTGTAAGTGACAAATAATTAATTATTTTGACGACCCTAAGGGCGAAGCGGTCACCATACCGGTCTGACACGCAGTGGGTTACGAGTTTGAACCCTGGCCAGACACTGAATGATGAATTTAGACGTCTGTATGTGTTCTGGGTCTGGATTATCGTGTATGCATTGCGTGTGTCCATGGCACCTACGGCGCAGGAGAAAATCCTAGTGTGGGGCTATAAGTGTAGAAAGAGTTTGACTCACTATTTTCAAATGTTTTTTTTTTGACCTGACTTAGGAAATAATACAGAGACAGTTTTTAAAACGGCAGAACTTATGGTTCGCCTCTGGGATCACCATAATGAGAGGAGACCTTATAACAACAGGGTTACGGTGCTGTGTTCCAGTTCCAAGAGTGCGATAAGGGAGAAACACTTTTGCGAAGCGTTCCAACTTAGATGTTAGGGGAAGCCACGCAATAGCCGTTAGGTAGTATGGGTGACAATGACTACTTACTACGAGATGAACTGCTTTTTACTTACTCCTATAAATTTGATATGAAGAGACAACCATTACATTTTAATTAATCTCAGCCGAAGGACCACGGATGAGGAAAATGTCCTCAAAATTCTTAAGAAAAGCAGGTTCCTTTCAGGTGTTTTATAACAAGGAAAACATATTTTTTTACTTCCAAACTTTGCAAGCTTGTCACCTGGCGCGGTGAAGTTGTTAAGGTCCGCAGGGTCAACAGACAATTATTGTTAATTAAGTAAACTTCGTAAAATGTTTCAGAGTAAAAAAGAAAAGTGCTTACCTAAAATAATAATATTATTTAAGGATTTTCTACACTCGTTGCTCACCAAAAATAATATTTGATGTATTTTTATTATATAGAAGTACCAAATAAACACGCAGTCCTGATATAAGTGGCCTGATCCTGATATACTGCCATTCATGGACATCTGTAAAATACCTCAGGTAAGATAAGCCTTAAATGAGGTTAGCCACAGATGCGTTGCTGCCCTGAGAACTAATTCGAAACGCCTTCCTCCTGAGGTATTCTCGCAGGGCTATGAGATGGGGTTCTTCAAGAGGGGTGTAAAAAGAGCTCTCCTTCAAAGCCGGCGATGCATTGGTGACTCCTCTGGTGTTGC
>DWNE01003772.1:0-16158 GCA_018249875.1 Cecropterus toxeus
CCAACATATATTTAAATTATTTTATTTCTTTTTGGTGACATGGAAGTCGGTTTCTATTTTTTGTTAAAAAGTTTTATGGTTTAAAGGTTATGGCGTGGAAGACATACTTATCCCAGGCGTTTTAACTTAGTCCTAGGGCAGCTTTGGCCATCCTCAGGTAAGGCTTTAATCTTATCTTGGCCATCCTCAGACCCACGATCGTATCTCGGGTTAATTACAGATGTCCTTGGGCGGTAGTGGCCACCTATTATCAGGTGGACTGCATGCTCAATCTTCATATATATAATTCTTCTGTACGTGTGTATAACACTGCACTCCTCTGAAACGGCTGGACCGATTTTAATGTTTTTTTTTTGTGTGTCTTCAAGTGAATACGAAAATGGTTTAGATTTACAATTCAGTTTAATATAATTATTTTTTATTGCTTCCTTCAAAAACAAAAAGATTAAATAGCATGAAATAGTAGTTTGCGTTGCTTAGATTTAATTTATTCAATCTCATTTTTTTATCGTTAGCGCAGTTATGTTTGTTTTAGATATTGAATTTAATTATTGTACGATGTAAATGACTAATTACAAGGCAACTGTCTGTCGGATCCACTAGTATTATATATTTGCTACCTCAATATTATAAAATAAATACAAAAAAATATATACGACGAATAGATAACCTCTTTCCTTTGGGAAGTCGGTTAAAAATAGAATGATCTTAACGATAAAGCACCTACGTGAGACTAGTATAGGTATACTCCCTTCCTTGTGGTTCACGTGGTTAATTAGAAAGGAGAATAGAATCATGGCGTACGCACCACGACTGGTAATTGCCAAATCAGGCTACATCTAAACCTGCACGCCACCCACCCCGTTCACACTTCGATAATTATCGTCGGCGAAGTTTTCCACCTCTGAATGAAGGTTTCAGTCATTATCGCAGTAGAAGGGTGAACTGCGATGCGCTCGTTCGATTCTTGTTCTAATTTTCCGAGTTTGTTTTCCGAGGTCTTCACATTTGGCAACGATGCTAACTTATCCCGTCACGTCGGCGGAACTTTAATTGAAAGGTTTCATGAACCGCGCTATTGAGCGTCTGTAGATAAAAGCCCTAAGTAACCATCGGCAGTCAGTGGCGGCGTAAGGCGTTGGCGGTGTGAACCACCGCCCACGGCCTCGCGGTGCAAAAGGCCTGAAATCTCTGAAAATAAACTTAAAATAGTATGGAAAATGTAAAATTATATATTTAAAATGAACACTGAAGACTAAGTTTGAAAGCCTCGGATAAATATGTCCCCCTTGTCGTACCTTTCAAGTCATTGTTCAAATTAGTAACATTGTATTTATTACGTACAAATATGTAGTTGTAAAATTAAAAAAGCTCTAGGATAACCTAGTCAATATACAATACTGCGGTTATTACGAAATAAATTATATACAAATAAAAAACTGATTGTTTGTCATTATCTTATTATACTTAATTTTCTATCCGAAGGTCCTTATCACTTTTTATTTACCTCTAACGGTTAGGGAGTAAAATCTATGTTTTTGTCACGTTGCAAAGCACGTGTGCTTCAGCTAGTTATGAGTAAAATGAACCACAAAAATATTTTTAATCATAATTACTAGTTGTACTAAAACGCCATATTTTTTTTTCGTAGTATACAAATTTACTTCAGAAATAAAAGGTGTAAATTCCTTACAGTACCAAGGACAGCGACCATAAAATTTTCAAATTGATTACCTGTATCTGCTATTAACGTCTCGTAGACACCCCTCTATAAGACCCAAAGTTTTCCTAATTAATTGCAAGATTTTAATCATGGTACTGGCATAACGAAATTATTATGGGCCGTTTAATTTCCTTGCCCTACGCCCTTATGCGTTATAGCAAAATTTTAATCAAGGGCGTGTGTAAATTATTAAATTATGCAAGCTGTCGTATGCACTCGAGGATTATAAATCTCTTGCGTTTGCTTAGGTAATACCTACTAGTCGTAATTTAGCGGGAAGTGTAATAAAAGTACCGCTGTGAACGGTGCTCCGGCTTATGTCTTAAGCTATTAATTACTGCAGTATACGCTTTGCCTTTCAGCTCGGACTTTTAATATTTTTAAATAGTGCATGAATAAAATTACTGCTATGTACTATGAAGATCTTCTCTGATTCATCTTTATTATTGTCCTATTGCCGAAATCGTATTTCCTTTTTTTGTAATGTAAATGATATATGTAGCAAGCGACCATGCAATACACCAGTAACCACTAAAAATCTACAGCCACCCGTGGACACCTCTAATCAACCCCACGTAGGATAAGAGTCCTACTCGAGATCGGACGCAATCGCATTGTTACTCTGAAGGGCTAAGTGATAACACCTCGCATAAGTGCCTCTCACTTTCAACATCCTTCAAACAAGAATCCAGCAGCAACCAGCAGCTTAGCATTGTTAAAATGCAAACATGTTATAGTTATGGTAATGGTGATTCTGAAGTTGATCATTCTTTTTTTTCCACTCAGAAATAAAAATAATTAAAGGAAGGACGGATATTGCTTGCTTTACTGTACATTATTTAAGTGGATCACTTAAAACTCCCTAGGAGGGCTTAACGAAGTGCATACCTCGGATTCAAACCTGAACCATGAATGAAGTAGCTCGTCCCTACTAAAAAGTTATAATGCCTAAAACACAACTACAACGCTCTATTTTTCATTTTATGCCCTCGACTTCTCGAGTGATTCCCCGCAATTTTAACACGAAGCCTCCTTTAGGGTGTTACGTAGCTCGAACAAACCCAGAGAGTAAAGTCGTTTCCCTACATGTTTATGTAGTTGCTGAACAAATACAACCAACGCCGCGCCTCGATCCGTCAAAACTGGTATCTTCGTGTACAAAAATAAAATCAAATTAAGTTCGCGATCTCAGCAAATGAATTGCGCCGAATTGGGCCGGCGTCGGGGCGAGATCAAATAATTTCGCGAAAATGAACCCCGGGAATATTTAATTAACCCAACCTCCCCTATTAAAGTGCAGAAGAATTCCCCGGTTAAACAACATTAGCGTTCGTCAGGAATTTAATTCGCGCGAAATAAAAAATATTCGTTTGCACTTCACTTCACTTGTTTCCTAACTCATTCCTGTTCGCCTCCACACACGAGTGTTTTTGTTACGGATAAAGAAAGTGTTTTATTGGTTTTTCTTTTCGCTAGAAAAGTTTTAATTACCTCTTGTGGGAGGTGCGTGTAATCGTGTTTTATGAAGCCGACGCCGCACCGCTCGGACGCAAATTGTTTGTTGCGGTTGTAATATCGCTCACATTCGCTCCTGCCTTGTAAATTTGCTGAATGTATAACGTAATTTATTATTTTGTATTCATGAAAGTTTGCTCTTTGCGTAATTTAAGTTGGAAACAGGTATTCAGATTACCTGCTGATATACGTATGTTACAGTGCAATATGTGTCACTGTTCAATGCTGCCCACATACGCCTATGGCTTTATTATTGATCAAGTACTTGCTAATCCATGTATAACTAAGAATTATCCATAATATTCGTAAGGCTATATGAAAGTCTCTGTTCCACATTATATTCTGTATTTCTCATATACTTAAATGTTTTTTTTTACTATTAAATACATTATTCGTGCATAAACCCCGCTAGGAAACTGCAATTAAAAATAAACTTTTTATAGATAAAATAACGCCATCATAACAACAAAAAATGCCCACTATTATGGACTAGAGCTTGAGACCTGTCGTAGAGAAGATCTGAGCCTAGCTTTTAGTTTTAATATGATGAAAAAATAAATTAGTGACGGTACCCCTAGAGAACCTTGTTTCATTACGATAAGATTGTACACTACTACCATATCGAAGCTATTAATCAAACCTCTTACTTAACTACGTCTGTACTACGTACGGCTAACTAGTTAATCCCGTTTAATTCACTTAAAGACCGCTTGTTTCCCGAACAGCCGCAGGGACGTGATCGAAGTTAGGTTCACGACAGATTGTGCGTATAGAAATTAAAGGGAATCTGAGCTCATCAAACATTAAGCCCTCTCGTACCTGCGGCCCACTAAATAAATAACATGAGCAAATGAAAAACACCCACGTCCCTCTGATCGAACGCTGAGAATTGGAAGGAGGCAATAATAAATATGCATAGCGCGTCTATGCCACATCCTCTGTGATTAGTCGTTGGGGGGAGCCAGTGATACGGCTAGGTGAGTGATAGCGAGGGGGCAAAGGAACTAAAGTACCCCCTAGCTAATAACGGGACGTGTCTCTCCATTGTATCGGCGGAATTTCTTAGATATTGCCAATATAGGGTGTTCACGTGTGCACAGTTTTGTTTCTCGTCTCGTGTCACTATTGGCTGTAAAAATCTCATTGTTTTATTAAATGTATATGATCAGGCAATATTCTACGCTCATAACCTCATACAAATTCTTGTATTTTAATGACAACAAAGACAAGTTCATAAACCCAATTAAAATCAATGTATTCACAAAGAACTTACAGTAATCTGCCTAAATCTGCGTAGGTAGGGATCGATACTGGAAATGTTTGACTAAACTGAAACTACATACCACGCGTCTCATCAATTATATTTACGAACTACATAGCGCAATGATTATCATAACGATCAGAGACACATGGAATTCCGGATTCACTCCTAGGTCAGACATATATCTGAATGATGAGTTTAGATTTCGGTTCTGGTAGGTTTGTGAATTCCGCTTTATATTTATCCAAGGCATAACCGGACCTGACCCACATCTGTGTGATGTTATAAGTATTGAAAGCGTTATTAATTATTATTTTAAAACATCTTCATACCTTTAAATTTGTAGTACTAAGTTATACAAGAGGCGACTATCTTAGTCCTCGACAGTAGCAAAGCATCTGTAATCGACTTCAGATATGATCCTTGTTTTATATAAAGCTGCTTACAGGTCCATGAACGGCAGTAACTACTTACCATCAGGTACACTGCATGCTCGTTTCTTACTTTAGTCTGATAAAAAATAATAGTAAAACAAATTCATTGTTATATTTAAAAAAACATACGTATCATTAGATTATACCTAGGTTCAACATCGCCTAAATGCTAAAAGGACTACAAAAGATGTAAATTTTATAGCCAGTGTAGGTCTGAAAGCGTAAATTGCGAGTTATTTGCTCCATCGGGAACTTCGCGGGTAGAGGAATGAGTCACAAGACACGGGGAATGGCTCTCACACATTGAAACAGGTACATGAGATACTCTCGGCGTATGCATCTTCGGCTACTTTTATATACAGAGTGTATGTGAAAAAGTCGCCGAAGCAATAAATGGATAAAATAACTTTTATATTAAATGTATGTTACACATAAATAATTTCATTTCCTATTATTGCAACTCTTAATTTTACAATAAAACACTATTAAAACTTGTACCATTGTTTGAAAGTATTTTACCGTGATCAATTTATTACCCCGTACTTTTTTAGTAATCAACCCTTTTATTGAAAAAATACAGGTATATTACCTAATGGTATTTATAATTATTGTTTCCTATATGCAATATGGGCATGCAATTTTTAAATAATGTATTTTTTATTCTTTATTGTTAATAATTTTAAAATGTACAAACTTAATGAAATTCTTAAAGTCAATCATGTTTGATCGGTACTAAATGACTAGACTAAGTGAAATAATACAATGATAAAAATTGAGTATAAATGATTAAACTACATATGAAACAAATAAATATAAACTAGAACTGTAGAGGAATATAAACAAACATACCTACAGTTTATCATAAATTCAAACTCAAAACATATTCTTCTCATAAAATCAGATTAAAACAAATGAGCAAACAAAAGCTACGTTTGTTTTATCTACTCTACATAATTAAATTACGAACATAACGTTAACTTTAATAATAACTAATAAAACATAACTACCGTAACAAGAGATAGTAGGTACGTGACGTTGCCAGGTAACCGTGGAATGACAGCGCTACAGTTTTGTCATAAAATCCCTTTTACAATTATCCGGGGAGCGTGACACCACAAGCAATAATATTTACCCTGCAAAGATGCTCGTGGATATAATAATATTGTTATGTACGTTGGAATATTTGTGTTTGAAGACAAACAAATTAACATACGTATTTTCGTTAATTAATGTTTCTTTTCTTAAAATTTCTACGAAATTTAAATTATTGGATATCACGAAAAAATCTGTCATCACGTGTTAAATATATTTATGTAAGACGATTAATTAGAAAAAATATTCAATCTAACTATGTAACCAGGGATTTACCCGCGTTACAAAATATTTGTAACGTAACTTTAAGTTTGTTTAATTACGCGATTTATAAAAAACACAAACAGGCAGGTAAAATATTCTTATTTCGATTTTATGTCTCGCATACCGTTTTGTATTATTTGTACTTAACTGATTATATTCACGTTAACTTATCTAGAGATCCTAGATTGTTAACCCTAGTCACTATTCCTTTGTTATCCCTAATTCCTGCATCGGATAGTTCTTCAAGCGTGCTATATGCGACAGGTTGTAATTTATGTAAGGTACTTAAGGTAGAGCAATTTAATCTGTCCCGTGACATTGTATTGGTCAAATTGCGGGTGATTAGGTTACGTGTGGTCGCGTACGACAGTGATTTACCTCTGGTGTTTATATTTATTGTTATTGCCCGCTGATTGCGCGCGAGGCGTCGCCATAATCGAATTAGGAGCCCGACACAGTCCTAAACAAATTTCAATTTCCAATTATGAACCCGGAGGAGTGGCAGTCGAGTCCGATTCTCCCTTGAGGTCCCCGACTTATTGCATAGTACCGACCGGGATGGCAACTCACTAACGTATTCAGAATAATTGTTCACGGCACAGACACCGGCCGATTGAATTCGTCCTCCTGAGACGCAATAAATAAGTTCTGATTTATTCGACGCTCGACCTATTAACCGATCACACGAATAAATGAGAGTGCGATTTCGGGAGTTATATTAAACGGTACGGTCCAGAAACACCGCCGCGTCACGCTTCTTATTGATTTCGTATACCAATAAAAGAATCGACGCCGACCTTAGCCTCCCCATATACTTTTTCCGGTTCAATGAGCATAAATTGCAATAGGATTCCACGCAGTGGATAGTCCCAAATATGTCTTCCAAACCGCCCGTGTCACTATCTCCGGAGAAGAAAAGGTGCAAAGATTTACCTGAACCTTATAAAGGCGATCGGATTACATTAAAATATTTATTTTTCAATAAACCTGCCCTGATAGGGTGAGAACTTGGGAAGAATGATTCTGATTTTCTTCTTTCGGTCGAATGGGCATAATTCCTATAACTCACTTTCATTGGAGCAAATAAAGCAATTGAAAACGAAGGATAATGTTGATTTTTTCCACGTCGCAAAACGTAATTTGTAATAAGGTCGGTGTAATAATTTCACTCCACGAGAAAGAGAAGTGCTCGCGCCGCTGCTAGTAGAGTGGAAGACTCGATCCTATGATTGAAGTTTACTCAATTCGCTGCGTTTACTTAAGATTTTATGTAAATTATTTCTGGCAGCATCGCAGACTCGGGAAAAAATCTGTATAAAATACGACCTACTTTCAGAGTAAACAACTTTCAGTATAAAATGCTCTGCTCAATTTAGAAATTCGCGATGACAACTTCATGACCGTGAATTCAAAATTTATTTTGAAAATATGACAGTTTACTTTTTGTTTCATAGAAGTCAGTCTCATTTTTTACATTTACTTTTTTTACTTGTGTCCGTTTTGTTTACATTTGGTTTTAAACAATATTCTATATTTATTTATTTAAAGGTACAAGCGTCCATACATGGCAATGAACATTACATACGAATTTAGATAACTTCTTGCCCTTCTGCTACTAAAATTATATGAAAATCACAACTCAAGAACACTTGGACGGTTGCCTCATATATACATAAGTGAGACGGCAACAATACCCTTCCACCGAAACGCAAGAACTGCTTCGCACTAGAAATATGTGTGACGGTGGTACCTCCCCGGTCGAACTACACTAGTTCTACCACCTTGTGAAAATCACTTTGTATACTAGAGTTTAAAACGGGTATCAATGCTAGAAATATCCAGAATTGGAGATGAGTAAGCGACTGAGTAAACTATCTACATAGATAGGAAACGAGAGTCCTTCGGAATATTTACTTTAGTTACGAGTAATAATAAATACGGTTTATACACGCTTGTATCTCTTGTTACTTACACTTTGTTTCTAACAAACTTAAATATAATTTTATTACCCGACCGCGTCAAAAGCAGGGTCATGTTTTTCGAGCGTATTCGTATATATTATGTATGTTTGTTTGTATGTCCATTTCTTTGGCTCGCGCTACACCCTCAAATGGCTTGGCGGATTGTGACGTATGACATATCATTAGATTCGTCTCAATTTGGAAAGTGATATAGTCTCCAACCATCCATCCATCCATCCATCCAAGATATATATATATATATTTCATTACTTTTACTTCACTGTTATGACAAAATCTCCTATAAACGTTAAATTACATTGGAACAAAAATTCTTTTACGTACTCATAAAAATACTTTTGTAATAATTTACACATCAAGCAAGTACTTTTCGTTTTACACATCAAGTAATTAATTCTAACAGATGTACTGTAGTTACTACTATCTGATTATACTTAAACTAATAACTAACATTTCTAACCCTTACTTCTACTCAGTTCAATTGATTTTGTGCAGTCAATATAAAGGCTCAATACACAAGTATCAATAACGGTAATATCCGCGACACGGTGCGATCTGCTGAGATAAGGGGCGCGTGCTTCGGCGGGATTGCCAGCGATTACCTATTTGAATTGCTATTGGCATATAACTATCTTAAGAATGCTACGGTGTCTTAGGGATGTGACTTGGCTGGGGGAAATACGATTTTTATACTAATCGATTTTTATTTGAATGAATCAAACGATTTTTCGAAAATCGATGTTTTTACAACAAAATATCGATATTTTAAAATCGATTTTTTATTGTATTTTATTATAAAGTTAGTCCCCCAAATACTTTTTGGTCATTTAGTTGACACTTTTTATGCAGAATACCACAAATAATAGGCATAGACTGCATTACAAGTTATTGTATTATAGGGCAACCGTTAATATATCGAACATATATACGAAAAATCTAAAAATCAATGGTGTAAAATAAGAAAATCGATTGTTTATGGTCAACAAATCGATTAAGGAAAATCGATTATTAAAAAAATCGATTTATTAAATAATCGAATATTTTTACATCCCTACAGCGTCTACAAGTGTATAGTCTACAGTTCGTAAAGGTAGCATTCTTGTATAAAAAGTATCATTGAATTAGTGTAAATAAGTACGTATTTATAACTGCAAATGATCTGTATTTTCGAAAATATACCAATTTCGTTTTAGACACTTTTTGGTATATTTCCTAAAAGACCTATTCTCATGCTACATTATTTATTACATTAATAACGAACAATAATATTATCCATTGATGATATTAAAAAATCTGACGAACGGAACCCGGTTTCGTCTACATGGAAATCATTTTTATAATAACTCTACATATGTTGGGGATAAATAGTCTTTATCTTTCTATTAAAATTTATAAAATAAATTTCAGCTATTTTCAAGATCATCTTTATATGAGCTTTTAAGCTTTGAGTTTAAAGCTTTTACGTATTCAAGCTTAAATGTGGTAGGTATTTAAAAACAGATGTGATGTAAATCTTCATAAATTATTATAAGTGTAACCTGCATACGTGAAACGATAACTGCATGCCTAAATGAACTGTAAAAAATATTACTAAGGATTTAATAAACAAGTATTTTACCAAAAACCCGTTCCAAACAAAAACAACATTCAAACTTACTAAACGTAGACCTACATCAAACAAAATTATTTTGATTTGTTAAGTTAAAAACTTTGTAATGACACTCGTTATAAGTCCACAGTCAAATTGCCTGGTTGCATGACTCTAAAAAGATATTTATAAACGAAGAAAATGTAATTTACAAAATCATAAATGCAGGAAACAACATTAAAACGCTTTTAAGTAAATATGAGTTCTGTGCTCATCGGATTTTGCCTGATGCTTTCGCGTCGAGTGCAGTCAATATAAACATCTCATTTGACTTTATAATACAAAATCGCTTTTTTCCACTCTGTATTAAAAGTAGTGCCGGTTTAAATGCTTACTTTATCAATAAGCAGTTTAAATAATACGCAATTAAGCTCAGCCTGTGCATAGAGTTTCAAAAATTCAATTTGCAAACGGCGGGCCATTAGCAAAGCAAAGAAAATCTACAATACTCCGAGATTGAAAATCAAACAATACGAACGTTCGAAACATAATACCGTTCCTTATTAAGACGCAAATGTGGCATTAGAGGGAAATAAGGCAAAAAAGAAAGATGCTATATATTACATCGCTGGGGAAAAACGCGAAACAGAAAATGTTTATAGAGCAGGGTAGGGGTTACGTTCGTAATAAAATTTTATACACCTTAATATTTCGCCGAACGATGAGTTTAGGCGTGTGTGAAATTATGTTCGTACAGCGTGGTGCCAAAATTTACACCTTTATCGAAAGGTGTGACGAATAGTATTATTTCTTTTATAGGTATAAAGACAACGAAATTGGTCTCGTTTCGTATTCGTCAGCGGTTGCGGCCGACGTATTTTTTTCTTTCGCCAAATTGTCCGTAGATTTTTGCGGTTACCTCTAATGAACTTGCGCAATTTCTTTCGGTTAATTCTTAAAAGCTCCGAGTAAATTAATCCCGGCGGGCCATCAGTACGTGTTGCGTAAACAGGTCCCCGGGAGGACCCGTTTTCGTTCGGAGACGTTTTCCGAGATAATTTTATGTAAATGAAATTCACATTACCCGGTTTCCTATCCGACGCCGTGTACCGTACCCTGACATGGCTCCATAGCGCGTTTATTGCGGTGTTTTGTCTTTATCGTCCTGTCTTCCTTGTCACTTTTAGCTTATGATTCTTCATCGCGCATTAAATATTTAACGTAGTTTTATATATGTTTCGCTCCTTTAAGTTTCATGCGTTAATATTTTTTTTTTGATCTTCATGTTGTAACCATGTGTGTCATTGTGTGTCATGTTGTACCTTCAATGAACACCTTTAACTAAACTCTGAGTCAGCTACAGCCCGTGTTGTTCTAATATTAGGTTTCTATATAGATAGAACAAAAGCTATAGCACAACCATTATTATCAAGCAAAAATAGATATAAGGTGGTATCGATAATGTTGAATAATAAATACTTCATTTTGTAGTAATATCGAAGTACATGTAATCGATAAAAAAATATTTTTAATAAAAAAACGATTTATTACGAAATATTTAAAATGTTAAGCCGATTATCAAGGGTTTTTCACGCATAAGTGAAATTTTCACATACGCCACCAAATAAGCCGATTTCTGTGCAAAAAAGAACTTATGATGGTAGCATATACAAGTATAAATGAAACCAAAACCATCTTAAATTGAAAAGTTAATAAATTCCAAAAGCTGCTTTCTCGAAATCAGTTTTATACACTTTCAGTAAAAGCATTACGAAAACCGCAGAGCTTTCTCTCAACTATTACCATGGCGACCCTAATAAAGGTTCTAAAGTTTTAAGAGCGCGTTTGGTAAAAATACGGTGTCGCAAAAGTTTTCTTTATTAGTTTCCCCCTTTAATCCGGCCAGGCGTGTCCCAATGTCTTTATGGCGAATTTTCAATCTGACTCTGGGCGGAAGCCAATAAGAAATCAACTATTTGTTCCCTGATTCCCGTGCATCGTTCGAGGGGAGACTCGCTTCTTTACGACTTCTTTTACGATTGGAGGTGCATTCGGAATTAGTCCCTCTGCCGGAGAGCCTTTTCGTGTCTGAGAAGATGAATGGTAAAAGGATTACATTGACGAACAGTCTGAATTCTTTTCCAATAGATTCTTAGCTTTTCGCCTATCCAATGTCAAAGTGACATTAGATATTTGTGTTCCTCTCTTCTCTGTACAAATGAGTAGTTTAGAAATGTCTTTTAAAGTTCATATGATTTTACATATGTATGTATGTTTTGAATACTCAAAAATCACGAGTTTGAAAACTATTCATGAAACACATGCAGGCATTAAACTGCATATAATACTATCTATGTACGTATGTACATAATTTGACATTGACCGTTAAAACGATATTATGTAACAAAAATTTAAATGACTTTATAATCACAAAAAATCACGAAAAATATAGATAGAATATTATATAAATAAATGATGCAATCGGTTATAGTATTACTAATTAAAATTATAAAGTTTTCAAATACGTACTGAAATAAAACTTTGACTTATTATACCGACATTATTTATATGTAGCCAACATAAACTACACCAAGGCACACAAAAGTGGCAAACTTTAGTTCCTTGAAACCAACAGCCACGAAAATTGATAGGGGCAAGTCGAAAACAATGACAGCTATATAAAACTGATGGCCGCAGTCATGCGAATAATGTACCCGTAATTGACTTTGAAATCACCAAAGTTTTCCGTAACGTTTACCTAGATGGCTGTTTGCGATTTTTATGAAAGAAGTAGCAATAGTGAAAAATCCTTATTGTTTACCCAAAATAATATTAAATCGGAAACATTATTCATACTCAAAATAATTATGATAATATTTTGTATAATAATTTGGGACATTTACACCGTATTCTTCTTAGCATATTTGTAATAACATGTAAAATGGTAGAAATTATAGATCTAAGTATTATGCTTATCTAAATATATATAACTCAATGGTGACTGACTGACTGACATAGTGATCTATCAACGCACAGCTCAAGCCACTGGATGGATCGGGCTAAAATTTGGCATGCAGGTTGATGTTATGACGTAGGCATCCGCTAAAAAGTATTTTGATCAATTCCAACCCCTAGGGGATGAAAGTTTGTTTTAAACTTTGTCAATTTTAATACTTCTTAACGCGAGCGAAGCCGCGGGCAAAAGCTAGTTAATATTATGGTTGGATGGACTCCAAAAAAATCACGAATTTTGTAGGTGGAAAAAATATGGTAAAATCAAGTACTTTCCGTTAAATTTAAATTACCAGACTCATTAAAATATAACGTAGACGTCATACTTTTTCGATGTAAGTGTCATAAAGTATCGCATAGGTGTCACCGCGCATACACTAGTGTATAAGAGACTAATAGGTGTCGCGACACTCGAACCTTACGAGTACCTTAAAATTGAAACTTCAGTTGACGTTACTTTGTATTCACATAGTGTCGCCCCCGAACGCGTACAGTGGAGTTAATAAACCGAAGTTAATAAGCAGTAAAGGGCGGAATTCAGGTAATCTGTCAGTTTCACGGCACACTTTATGAAACAGTAGCTTCGTATTACAAAGTGCCTACTGCCACTTGTCTCCCCGACTAATTAATATCCACTGCTTTTCATTTACACTTCCAGTACACGATTCATTTAGTGGTTCCTAATATGTTTATTTTTTTAAATGACAAAGATAATACGGCAGTATTTTTAAAATCGTATGCCGTTTCTATAGTATTGATTAAGCCTATATTTAAAGTGTAAATTTCTAGAACGTATTTTAATCATGTAATAAAATTTATAGCATATCAATCAAAATTTCGACTAGAATTTTACTGTATGTGCTATGTTATTATATAAAAGATGACTCCAATTTATATAGTTTTCCAGGTGTTAGAACCAATGTAGTTCGACCGGGGAAGTATCACCGCCACACCTATTTCTAACGTAAAGCAGTCGTAGCGTTTCGGTGGAAGGGTGTGGTTGCCGACTCACTTATACTATATGGGGCGACCATCAGTCTCGGGAGTAGCAACGCATCTGTGATCGACTTCAGATAGATTATTCTATATGAAGTTGCCCACGCGGCAGTAACCACTTACAATCAGGTGGACTGCATGCTAGTTTGCTACTTCATTCTTATAAAAAAATATTTCGACATATCGACAATGAGGAAATTAAAATTCATGATGATGATGATAGGGTGTACTTAATCCACATTAAATTATCGATATTGCGGTAATATTAGTGTAAAATCATATAACAATATATGTACTAAAATTCCATGACCTTAATATAAGTACATTTAGCATTGAGATATTGATCCGATCATGAATATTATATCCAGAACCAATTGAATGGCATGGCATTATGTAAAAAATATGGACGAAAATATAAAAAGAAAATTTATGATTTACATAATTGCACACTAACTCGGGAAAGTTCATTAAACGTATAAGTACTCGTATAATTTTTATCGCTTCTCATTTAAGATTAAGCTGAACTATAATTGACTTTGCTGTAAACACGTCACGTAGGTCGCCAAATCCAACTAATAAAACGGTAACTAAAATCACAACTTTCTTAATAAGCCTCTTGATTCTGCACAAAAGCTTGATATGGTTAAAAATATAGCCGTAAAACGAGGCTTCGCAGCGGGACTGCGTCTCCGTTAATACTTTATTACGGCTCGTATGAGATTACTCGGTTTCTCCTTTACGACACTCTTTTAATCGCTTCTTAGTTTCATTGACCTACGCGAAATATGTCTGTCTGAGAGCTCCTGACTTGTTCCACTGCGAAAAAGTAAACTATCATCGTCAACCCATTATTGTCCCACTGCTGGGCACGATTCTTCTTTCGAAATGAGTGAGTTTTAGGCCATAGACAACCGCGCTGGCCAAGTGCGAATTGGTAAACTTCACACATCTTTGAGAACTCTTTTTTTTTAGAGAACTCTCAGATGGGCAGGTTTCCTTATGATGTTTTCCTTCACCGCAAAGCAGTGATAATTGAATTTAAATACGCACATAATTTTAGAAAAATCAGTAGTACGTGCCTGGGATTCGAACCTCGGATCCTCGATTGAGAGGGCGAGTTTCAACCATTAGGCTATCGCTGCTCGCGAACGAGTACTAGTTGAACTACATTGTCTAAACTATGATTAATACATAGTGCAGAAGACAGCAAAAATATCTATAGTGCAGACGATTGTACTCGTATTACTTGGCTAAAGACAAATAAATCACTTTTAAATTCTCGATCTTCTGTTTAGTCCATAGATTTCATATAATATTAATATAATAAAATTTTATCAACATATAGTGATTTACATCAGAACAAGAACATTGTGTCCGATCCTTTAATCTACTTTTTTGTATTAAACGATTATATTTTAATATGTTTTATAGTTTAACCAGCTTTTCGTAAATCTCTAGTTATAAGAAAAGTGTCTAAAACTTGCCTTGCGACACTGTTGGATTTATCGTTTGATGAAAATGGTAGAGCTTAGAGACTTATAGCTTTTCTTATTTAGCTAATATGTCTTACTTAAGACTCAGAGGTTCACATTTCATTGAACATTAGCGAATCAATTGAAAATCCCTTTACGAAAGGCAACTGAATTAAATGTATTCTGGTAAAATAAAAGTTCCTTCTTGTACATATAATGTAGCGAGCTATGGCCGTAGTAAATGGATATGCAGTCCATCAGATTTTAATTGGTCATTTCGCCTCTGAACATTTATAACTGACTCCAAATAATCAGGCCAATAGTCGGAAATATACAGAAATGTCAATAATATGATTTGTTCATATGATTTGGACTAAATAAGTAGGTATATTTTTACACATTCTATTGACAAAAAATTTTTTTAACAAAAAATATAACCGACTTCCATGCCACAAAAAAAAGTAAAAAATCATTCTAATATATATTGGTTTAGTGCATAAACAGTACATAGTACGTAGTCCCGAAGTCGGCGCTCAACATACTTCGCCAAATCATGTCGCAGAAACTATGTTCTACGAGTATATGAGCGCATATATATATACATATATATATATATATATGCCGGGTGTAATCGTTAAGTGTGCACAGGCGATTATTCCGTAACTATTAGAGATATCAAAAAACTTAAAACTGATATCGAAAGTACTCCACCTAATGAGTGAAATGACAATAATAACTTTTTAAAAATAAAACGAGAAAGATCCAAAAACTTGACATTAAACACTCCTATACATTTTATTTCTTAGTAAAAATAGTGATCGA
>DWNE01003773.1:0-16157 GCA_018249875.1 Cecropterus toxeus
AAACGCAGTTTAATGTTTAAAAGTCATAACATTTTTATTGAGATCCAAGTATACTGTAACTTTCGCTTTAAGGTAATTAATATCTATTATTAGCGACATCTGTTGAGTTTTTGCAAAAACTAGGGATAGGGAATTGAAATACCATAGACAATAATAATGTTCCCGTATAAAATAAAAATAATAAATACTTAAATAACACCGAATATCCATATTAACTGTAAATTAAAGAAAAAAAAATCTGTTATTATCACTACAATTTCTCGTTTAAACACGTTTCATTAAACTTGTCTAATGTATTGTATAATAATTGTTGACACTCTAAGTCTGTAATGTTATACTTATGTTATATTAAGACCAATACTATGTAATACATGACTGTCTGTGTCCAGAACAAAATAAATAAATAAATAAATAAATAAATAAATAATGAATAAAGGTGACATTCCCTGTTCTTTGCCTGTACCCTTCATATTGTAAGTCTGCGTGTATTGTGTCCTTATAGTTGATAAAAAAAAGAGTAAATTCTACCAATTCTCACTTTGTCAACACGATGCACAGAGGCTTAAGCCTTAAGAGGTTACCCCTGCACAGAAAATACATTTCCAGTCTAGTGCCGTTGATATTATTATGTAAATTTTATCTACACTTGACCACTTTTTACGTGCTGCACAATTTAAAACATCTTCCAAAAGGATGTCTGATAAACATATCTTGAAAAAGTTTAATTTTATATTTCCTGAAAATAAATTCGACGTGTTTATTTCTGTATTGGAAGATGAAGATAATTTTAAACACTTACGGAATTATTGGTGTCATAAAAAGAGACGGTAAAAATTTTATGGTTCACAGTTCAGATAAAGTGCAGAGGAAAAAATAAGATAGACGCCAAATAGGTAACGATTCTTCACACGGATAAATGTCAATTCATTTGCAGTACCTATTTAATTTTTGCAATGGTCGTCTCTTGAGTACGTAGAGTGGCCTGAACTAGCCACATATTATGAGATCAAATGTACATAACCTAAAATTATATCGGTACAATTATCATTATATCTATAGGGTGTATAATACACACACGCGCATACACCCATATATATATTATTATGGGTAGACAGTAACAAACGTTGTTATACTATTTTTTTTTGTAATATCCCCATTCCTATAATATGTTTTATCGCAAGCGCCTACTTTTTGAACGATATAGCTTATATCTATAATTCCCGCTACGCCACCATTTGGGTTATATATATATATAAATATTCTTTTTCTTTCGAGCGTCTCGAAAAATATTACCATTTCTCCAATGCATTGGGTAAAAAAAAAATCATAAAATATAGGCGTCTATTTCGAAAGTTCATCTATGAATTTACGGAATGTTTATTGCAGAGGGTTCTATGGTATCGTCGTCTTGTTGGTGATCGTCGCTACCGTACTGGATTATATGAATAGAGGCACGTCAGAGGAAGGGGGAGAAAAGGAGGAAACTGATGAAACTGAAGGAGGTTCTGATGAACCTAAAGATCAAGAGGACAGTGGAGATACTGCGAAAAAATCTGGTAAGTTTTAAACTAACCTATATGATGTATATGAAGCTACATTGATTATAGATAGTCTTCTGAACGGTGTTATCGTGAATTATCAAGGTAATTATGGTTACCTCACCATAACTGAAGATATACAATATTTTGAAGAAGATAGAGCTCTTTGCGGTTCGCCTCTAAAAGTATTACCATCATGTTTTTTTCTGCCTAACATCAGCAGTATAAAGTGCTGCTATATAACAGTTTCAATGGTGAGGCAGAGGAGGCATAATTTTTTGCAATAAAGCCCCCCAGGGGTAGCAACGGCTTTGTAGATAAACTCACGTAAGACTTAATTTTCTCTGGGGATTTTGCAGAGATATATCTTTTTCATCAACTATTAATAGTTTACGTAACTACAACGTTTTTGAGTTTTAGCATAGTAAAGTTATACTACTATAATTATTCCAGCTTTAATTACAGACCATTCTGTTGTTGTATTTAGAATAATTTATATAAAACTCTAGCATTAGTGCGCAGTGCGAATAAACGGTGGAACGTTTTTTTATAATATGGAAGATATAATATGGTCTGCCTGATAGTAAGTGGTTCTTGCTGTCCATGGTCATCTGTAATCAACGCCAGATAAGATCAGTATTAACTGAGGTTGGCCACAAATGTCGCTATTCCTGAGGGCTAAGTTGAAATGCCTCGGACAAGTATCCCTACCTATCTTATCATTTCTGCGCTTATCACTGCTATTAGTCAGAAATAAGTGTAGCGGTGGTGCTTCCGGAGTTTTATACCTAAACCTAACGATACGGCAGACGGGCTACCTGATGGTAAGTAGTCACCGTCACCTATGGACATTTGCAACACCAGGGGATTCGCCAATGCACCGCCGGCTTCGAAGGAGTACTCTTTGCCCACCTTTTTGAGGAGCTCCATGTCATAGCGCACCGGGAATACCTCGGGGAGCTGAAGCTGAAGCTCATTCCACATCTTACACGTCCGTGGCAAAAACGAACGTGCAAACCGAAGCGTAGAGGAGGAGTTGAACTACAAAGAGTTCAGCCTTCAGCAACTGTCCACATTTTAGTTCTAGCTTTAGTGTAGGTTCTCCAATGCTGAGTAAAAACTGAGTCCTCTCGCTTTATATAAATACATAGATAGCATTCACGGTTACATATGAAATAACTGAGTGTTCAGATTCCTTGCATTACCGTGTTCTGGGTAGGAATTTTATTATGAGTATGTCGGAATTTATGAGGAGTGGGACGGAAATTCTATCGCTGTTCTATGCTCCTAATATGACTTTTATGTCGTGCTTGGTCTTCCAAAATATCGAAGTTGTTTCTGGGGCAATAAAATACGTGACAGGAAAGCTCGGTACCAACGTCACGTCACGTTTCAAGGAGCGAAAAATAATTATACTTCCTACTGTCAGCCCGATAACAAGTCCATTAAATGATATTACGAGAGGCGACGTTCTTTGCGATGTAATGTGATTTTTTGTAATAGGAGGTTATTCGTCATATGATGCTCAGAAATGTTTTTTTTACTTTTACATACGTGATGGCTTGTTATTTTTTGAGATGAGACGTTTTTGGCATATTTTTTGTACTGTGAATTAATAAACGGATATTGGCATGCATAGCTTCTGGTAAGAATGATATTTCTGGTATGTTTTTTGTGCTATTGTTTAACAAACGAGTGTATAACGTATGGTATAAGATCGTAATGGAACTGAAAAGTTATGCGTCGTAAGCGTAGTCGGATGGTGGATTGCTCATCAGTATTGGTTAGCGTGGAGAGTTATCCGGGAGCACGAATTAAAAAATAAAAATAATGTGTGTATTAGTAATTAATTATCCTTGCTTTACGGTGAGGGAAAACGTCGAGAAAATATAGATAGCATACCTGAGAGTTCTAAAAAAAAGAGTTTTCAAAGGTGTGTAAAGTCTATTAATTCGCGCTTAGTCAGCGAGGTAGACTATGGCCTAAAGCTATCTTATTCTGTGAGAAAACCCGTGCCCAGCAGTGGGACAATCATGAGTTGACGAGAGTGGTCATCATTTGCGAAGAACACGTGAAGTTGAACTGTCAGTCCCAAGAGTCATTGAATAATAGTCGTTACATATTATCAGAGGCCTTGAAAACATCCGACACGAATTCGCCATTTACCTGTCTACCCTCCATTATGCTCTGACGGGTGTGGCACGACAGAGACACACAAGTTCCAACTTAACCCTCTGGGGCTACTGTTCTCTATGAAGTTACAGATATAATTGGGCTAAATAACCACAAACAATTAGTTGGCATGCTCGTTTTTACCTCATATTTCAAAATTTGACTGATATCCTGCTTTCCTGATTCATGGTCATTATGTTGGACATTCTAGCATTAAATAACGTAGAGTTAAATTTTTAGCCTATACTTTCAATATTTTGTAAGTGGAAGGATGTTGTACCTTTCGGGTTTTCGACTACAACATATGGTTGGACCGTTCAGAAACAGGTTTCGAAAAACGATACATGTTTCCGTTTCGGAGGAATTGCTACACGTGCGCCCACTCGTTTAAAACCGGTTATCGTATCGTTAACTGACATATCTCTCATCTGATATTATTTTAAGGGTTCTGTATTATATTTTAGAGACCGCCAAAGCTGGCAGCAAACATATGCCTGAATCCAGGGCATTTTATGTACAAACACTACAATTATTATAGAAAAGATTAAAATCAATACAACATCAATTTATCCGAAATTTTAATAGGTTGTAAAATCGAAGGGTAGTCACATTTTTTTAATTCCAGTAGTATTTTATTGTCTAGTTTACTGCGTGACTCATGAGTAAACTTAAAAACGACTAAACGATAACGATAATATAACGATAATGCTGTGGAGGGTGCTATACGATAATATATATGGTATACTAAGCATAAATACAATATTCGACAGGATATGTCACTTCCAGGTGGTAGGACCAATATAGTTTGACTATGCCATCTATTTATAGCGTGAAGCAGTTCTTGCGTTTAGGTGGATAGATGTGACGACCATCTTAGTCCTCGAGGGTGGCAATGCATATGTGATCAACTTCGTGGACTGGTTGCTCTTTTGCTACTTTATTTTTATAAAAAAATGAAGATTATGAAATCCGTTGAAAATATATCTCAGAATTATCTAACTAAAGTGAAATGGGTTGGTCATATCGTTCGAATGACAGATAGCCAGAAGGATAAAAAGACGCTCAAATGGAAACCACGTTTCTACAAAGGAGTATAGGTCGCTCCTCGACTAGGTGATTAATGACATTGAAAGGACAGGAGCCGCTAGATTCAAACGGCCCTAGGACCAATCGAAATAGGGCGAGATATATTTAAGTATACGGTCATTCTGCTCGAAAACCGTTTCCGAAACAACGATACGTGTTTCCGTTTCGGAGGAATTGCAAAACGTGCGCTCACTCGATTGGAATAACCGGTTACCTAAATCCCAAACATTTAACTAGATTCTGAAAATATTATAACGGGTTCTGAAGTTAAAGGCAACAATTACGAGTCGTAAGATAAAGTTAATCTGGTGATATTCTTTTTTGAAGCGAAACACGTTTGGAAAACGGAGATCTCCTGCCAGGCAAGTTGATCATGTCTGGGGAGGGGCCGTGGTACGACAATCTCTGATCGGAACTTACCTATATGCAGGATGTTGAGAAAATTTCGAGAGCATGGTTTACAATGCAGTGGTGCCATTTCTTGATAAATTGCGGAGATCCGTGGCGATCAACCGCAAATAATCACGTTTTGGTTTTATTTAAAGTCGTGTATATTTTGAGGTTTCAATAACGTTTCAATAGCGTTTTATTAGTTAAATAGTACTCCAGTTATGATCGATAATTCAATATTTATGAAAATAAAGATATAAATACATTTTCAAAAGAGATACTTTGGAAGATTTCAAATAAGGGAGATATGTATATTTTTAAATTTTTGTTTGTATGTCAATAGAGAATTTTACTAGCAAATCCACCACCACTTCATACATCATATACGCACTCATTCAACATAAATACGCAAAAAATCACTATATATCTAAATTAATGTCATAGTATTAATGTATATAATATTAATATTATAGTAAAAGATTTTTATTACTACCCATGATTCTGCATGTATTCATTTTATTCCAAAATTCTCATATGAAAGGCACTTTAACTATTTCTCTAATAAAATTCATATTAGACTTCACCTGACGTTTTCCTGTGACGGCGTGATAATATGTTTAAATTCCACTCTCATATTTTATAATGAGCTGAGGAATTACAGCTTCATAAATAAAAGTCTATTTCCGTAGTATAAATACTGCTGGAATTTTTATGCGCACGACTCAGACAAAAAAAATAAAAAGATAGTCATACAAATTCTGATTATTATTAGCGTTTAGTACAGATAATCCTAGGAACATTATTGTACGACACTAAGCATTTGAAAGAAATTCATAGGCTGTTTTACATTGTTTTATCCGACGGCGTTACAAGGAGGGTAATGTTTTTTGATCGTTTGTATACATGTATGTATGTTTGTTTGTATATATGCCCATATCTGGCACGCGCTACAGCCCAAATGGCTTTACAGATTGTGACACATGTCATATCATTAGTCTCAGTTTGGAAACTGATATAGGCTATTTTTAAAATAGCGTCTGTAAGTAGGAGAAAAAGGGGAGCTAGTAAATAAATCAATCTAAATATACATATTATAATGCTTTTACGTATTTTATTATGAAAACTTATATAAAGCGTTAAATGAATGTATCATTATGAAAAAAATAACATTTTAAGCAGTCGGCTTGTTTGTTTTAATATTTTTAACAATGTTACATTTAGTTGGTTACATTTATTTTTATTTATTTATACTTTCGAAACACCTTAAATTACGTTACGAAGGTGAACTTAATGCCTAATGGCATTCTCTGCCAGTCAACCCTGGGCGATGGTGATAATTTGTGGTAGGCATATAAGTAGTAAATACGAACAATCTGAATTGATCATAGACTTTAAATATATATTTATTTAGACAAGGTCCATAAAGGTACATACCTAGATTTAATGTTGATATCTGTGATAAAATCATGCAAAGACAGTTATACTAAATACACATAAGCCAGTGCAATGTGACAAAATGTTTTCTTTGTACCTGAATTAAAAATGTGATTATATTTTTGGTCTGCGAGTAGTCTACGAAGTAAAATTATTGAAATGCTAATCAGTACACTTCGAATATACTTACAAAAGCATATTGCAAACTAATGATTAACCTTGGATTCACCCGCGTTTAAAAAAATAACATAAATGTAAGATCAACCGACCCAAGGATCACGAACCAGTTAGAGCCCTTGAGCCTACGGAGGGACATAGGTTCCCTTTGCGTGTTCTAACGGTTTGCACGCACGTTGTGGAACGAACTTCCTCCGGAGGTATTCCCAGAGCCCTATGACATGGGGTTCTTCAAAAAGGGTGTGAAAAGAGCTCTCCTTCGAAGCCGGCGATGCATTGGTGACTCCTCTGATGTTGCAAATGTCCATAGGCGACGGTGACTACTTTCCATTAGGTAGCCCTATCGGTTAGGTTTAAGTATATAAAAAAAATTAACAACTTTTTATATAGGAATTGGATTTTTATTAAATAAAGACTAAATGCCACATGAAGACATAAAGTGAATCATTCGCTTAAATTCAATTTTGTAGTTTTATTTTCATGCGATTTCAAACACTGTTAAAGAGACAGTTTTATCCTAATTATATCATTTTACTATTGGAAACTTGTTACTCTAACTCCGCTGACCTTTTTTTCATTTCATTCTTAAAAGAGATAACAAACAATCACTGTTTAATTTTATTATTATTATTTTGCAATGCAGAAACATGTTGTACTATGTAATGTCGCAGGAGACATTCTTTTTAATCAACATCTAAATCGAGGTAAATACACAGCGTATGCGTTGTATTTCTTGTCTTAGTGCCCGATAAAATTATTCAAGCGCTAGTCAGCACAGTCGACGACCAATCTATCCGAATCGCAGATAGAACGATCACTCCAATTAGACCTGTCTGTCTGTGAGTGACATAATTTTTTGGCAGACGCGAAGGATTTCTCGCATCGCAGCGGACCTCCGAACGGCGACCTTAACCCAATTCGAGCTAGGGTTGCCACTCGTACACACATAGTATTATTACATGGTATCGTGTTAAAATGTAACCCATTGTAATATACATATATATATATTGTACTGTAGACAAGTAATGTGGTACATGAAATACCATATTTTCAACCCCAATTTACGTTTTTATTACTGAGTAGTATCGTAATTATCGGTTACTGGTAAAAATAAAGTATGCACTATGTATACCCGTAGCCAGTTTTAAACAAAAGTCATAACAAAAAAAAAACACAACTGAATAATGATACTAAATTCATATTTATAGGTTTCAAAAACACTTTTGAAGTTATTAAGGTAAGACGACACCTTGTTAAAATGAATTGAAGAAAATTAATTTCTTTACATTGACTAAATTAATAATGTTGCAATTATTTTTTAGAAAAATACTTTCTTTCGTCACTAAATGGTGGCAACCCTAACCCGCGCCCGGTCAACTCGATTGTGATTCCTATCGGACCAGTTCGCGTAATTAACGTATCACTCTCGGTTATGTGTATGTTTATTTTTAGAGGTCGTTCCGTTAGGTAGTTTGAAAGTTAGAAATTTTCGTTGCTTGTGTAGCGCGCCACCGACACTAATTATAACAAACTATTCCACCTTTTTAGCTAACAGAGAGAAGAAAAAACGATTTGTAGTTAGTTATTTGTAGATAGAGTCAGCCGTTGACATTATGCCTCTGAATCGTGGGTCCTAGTTCCATATCCAAGGCCCAAGTGATGTGCTTATTAGAAATTAACCATCACTACTTTAAGTACTTTACTACATACTTAAGATTTATTTAAAAAAAGATCCCAAAGGTGGAGTCTACCACCAGCCTCAATTGACCAGCGCGGTGGACTAAGGTCTAAAACTCTAATACTGAGAGGAGAGACGTAGCCAGCAGTGAGGCAATAATAGCTTGACTATGTTTTTTTTTTTTAAAGAATGAAGTAGGAAACGTGCAAGTTCATGCAGTCCACCTGATGGTAAATGGTTACGGCCGTCCATGAACATCTATAACCAATTTCATTCAGAATAGGGGTTCTAACTGAAGTCAATCACAGATGCGTTGCCACTTTCGAGGTCTAAGATAAGCCTCATGTATAAGTGAGCCGGCAACCACAAACAACACATCTCTTCTGTTCTTCAATTGTATCCGCTTTGGTGGAAGACTGTCATTATAACAGCGTTGAGTACCTCGGCATTCAAGTTTTCTTCGTTTGCACTATACATACATAGTTAACAATCTAATATATGCCAGTCGTCATATAATAAAAAAAAACTACCATAACAAATTTATGATTACATTAATGATCATAAATCCATCTTAACCATTATACATTTCAGATTTCCTTAAACGCAAAAGTTTTTTCGGACGTCTGTTTTAACAAGCGATAAATTATAATCTAAACACAAAATTTTATTGGAATTGATTTGTGACGTTTTCAAGAAATACTGTATAATGTATACATTTAATTCATTTTATAATGCGTATTTGACGTATAGTAAAATTTCGCGTTCAATGCTTTGAGGTGATATTCTTTTTTTTTTCGATGAACAGCCGGCTGCACGTAAAATAAAGCATGACTCATTGTCACGTTTCGCTCGAGCCTAGCGTGCAATCGAGTGCGCGGAACAAGCGATGGAAAGCCACGATCGGCCTAAAGCTTTCGGTTTTTGACGCATCGATGGAGTAGAAGAGATCTCTCTTCTACATCGATGGAGTAGAAGAGAGATCTCTTCTACTCCATCGACCGATGCGTCTACGTTATCACGTAAGATTATCTTCCTTAAACCGAATTTACAGACAGAGTTGTATCATATGTACGTAATTCTGCCATTCTATATGTAAAGATGATTTACATTTAAGCTAAAGTTTATTCATACAACGATTTTGGTTCTACCTACGGCAGTTAGCAGTATTAGTAGTACTGATATTTTTGATGGAGATTTAAATAAAAAGCTAAGTGTATTCGTTTGTAATTTCTTAATTTTTAAACACACAGCAATGAAAGAAAAAAAATACTATTAATTATTTTTGGTTTCCAAACTATCTACCTGCAGATATGTGCGACAAATCAAAGGTCAGTTTATAATAGTCATCAACGTTCTCAAGTCACGTCAACTAATTGTCTGAAATCAATGGACAGTCATATTGTACAATGCTACGTGACCCGGCCAATTGATTTACGACCACAATGTAATTATCGAGCGATAAATGTCATTACACACTTATTTATCGTGTACCGAAAATGCAGCCCGATTTATCACATTTGTGCGACAATATTTCCGAATTAACTGCGCTGCTTGTCGCATTCTGATTACTGCGAGCTATCAATTTGTTTATTATTAACCTAACCTATTTCTCGTGTGAAGCAGTTATTTTGTTTGACGCATCCATCAGTCCTTAATTATGTCACTTCTTACCGTTCAGTGCTTATTAGCCAATGGTAGGCATGGTCGTCTTGTCCCTGTAGTTTTGGGACCAGTTCAGGGCTACGGTATCCTCAGCCTGTCGTAAGAGGCGACTAAAGGGGGCTTTCGGGGTTGCGGGCGGCAACTGAGGGAGCTCGAACCGTCCAGCCAAGCAACCCCGGGAGGGACGGCGGCATGTGTGGTCGCTTGCTGTCGTAACATCTAAATGCACGGTGAGCATAAATGCTCACAGGTAAGAGCCCGGAAGAGGCATCGCGCTCGGAGGACTCCTGTAGTGTTCCGTTGGAGAATTCGGAATACTCCACGCAGTGCTAAGGACGGCCACCGGGGAGATTTTAGTGCGGTAAGGATCCCACATAACCCAGCGTTACTCCCACGGCGTCAGGTGCCTTTTAAAGGTTTCGGTCGTAAGGACTACGTTTTGTTATCTGTGAGTCATGAATACTGTTGGAGTTTGTAAATAATGTTCAATTGTCCATAAGTGGCAGTGAACACTTACCGTGCAGTGCTTTTATGCAGTACACTGCGTCATCGTTGGCTTCTTCAATCTCAAAAAATAATAAAAAAAGCAGTTTAACTTTGAATAACACTGCAACAAAACGCGCAACTATTCGGCTTGTGTAAACCGTAAAAGTTGGACGTAGAAGTTACTGACCATAAAAATAGGTTCGAGGTTCACATAAAGCTTTGAGTGAATTTGCAGCGTAATTACGTAGATATATAAGATCAGATCTGTATTTAATAGCTGCCCTTGGGTAAGATGTGTAACTGCCAAATTTCAAACGTACTTCCGTGCTTCAAAGGGTACGCCAAGGACTTTTTTTCATTATGCGGGTTTTTCATTTCCAATGTAAAAACATGCGTACCACTTGCACCCCATCTTTTCATATATTTACTAATGCGAGTCACATGCACGCGGGTCGTGAAACATGCATGCATGACAGGAAAAATTACATAAATAGTCGTTTTCGGTGGCTATCAAAGCGTAGCAGATATTACAGTGTCACAGATGTCGAACTTGTTGGCGATTACTATGTATTTTACTTTTACCAATTCTTATTTGGACAGTGTCAAGACTGTAAAGCAGTCTTTTCGCATTATCGGTAAGATATTCGTTTTGAAACTGACCAAAGAACAGTACAGAGAAGTAAGAAATGAAATTAAACATCTCATTGCCTTATTCCAGACAAGTAAATAAACAGGAGATACGTAATAGGTATATTACGAAATTTTATCTCACCTTTGCCCCTGAGAATTTCCGAGAAATTTCTGGCGATACAATTTACATACCTAAATAGAAATACCGAGTAAAGTAACAAAGAAAACTTGACAGACGGGAGATCTGCGATGGAAAACAATTTCTTGTTAAGTTAAAGAAGCAAGATGAAGTCTAGGCGGCCTCATTCGGCAATGCCCACGCAATTTGCTGAAACAACTCTCTGTAGCTTCTTCTAAAGGGTGCTACACACTAACCGAGTCACTATTAATGTCATTAGTATCAGTTTATTACATTTCTTTAAACTGTTACCGTTTATGTTTTTAGCCATACATTGCGACGAGTACATAGCTTGTTTATGTTTTGTTTTTTATATCAGAATTAAGTAGCAAAGAAGCATGCAGTACACCTGAAGGCAAGTGGTGACTGCCGCCTATGAACATATGTAAGCGACTTCCTATAGAATAGGGGTTCTATCTGAAGTCCATCACAGATGCGTTGCTACTGCCGAGGACTAAGAGGGTCGTCTCATATATACTGCTTCATGCTGGAAATAGGTGTGGCGGTGGTACCTCCACGGTCCAACTACACTAGTTCTAACACCTGGTAAATATACAAAAAAGAACCACTTTATAAGTATTGCAAGTATTTATCCATTACTCTAAAACTAAATAATACGATAACGAAGGTGTAAATAAATAAGCTATTTAATCAAATTTTAGCAAAGTCACACACACAATGTCGTCTTTGAAACATAAAAATATTTGTATATTTATCTCAAAAAATCGATGTACCACGTTAATCATGTTAAAAGTACTGACCATGTGTCCAATAGGCGCGTGTATAAACCACTCAACAATAAATAAAACGCTAAAAAAATTCTAGCGCAAAATTCGTCGTGACGTAAAATAACTGTCGTCGAGACCAATTTACATAATAAATTATTTCGTTCATCGAGTCAGAAAGAACACCGTGGATCAAGTTTGAAACTGGAATTACGGTTTTTGGGTTACAAATTTATTTATAGAGCATCCCTTTCCAGTGGCCGCTTAAACGGAATAAATGTTGTCTTTGAACTTTTACTTTCGGAGCGAAAAGGTTATCTGACCTCAACCCGGTGGGAGGCGCTGCCTAAAAAATATCAAAGAGGTATGACTGTGTCATATGATTCATCAGTTTTACTTATACACAGTTTTCTCGGTAGGTTTTTGGATAGTAACGAGGAATATGGAATATCCTTTCCATGCCCTGCTTTAGAGTTTATACACAACATATAAAAGTAAAATCAGAGATTGCCTAGGATTTTAACCTCAAACCCCCGAGTCAGAGACTCAGTTTTAAATATCCCATCATCGCTTTGTAAAGTATCAATGTCCAATGCTGATTGGAGATTACAATTTCTGACCATCCGTGAAGTCTATAGTAAGATCTATCAACTATTATTCAATGTAATCAACTGATACGATAATTGAACTCGAGCCTCTAGCGGTCACCCATCCAACGCCCGGCAGCGTCAAACGTTGCTGAATCTTAAATCTGTTACAAACTATACAAACCGCAAGACTTTGCACGCATAATATATTCATATTGTTCTCTAATGAACTGAGAATGAATATTAAAGTGTATCATGCAAGCATATTCATGCAGAACTTCGTCTCAACATAACATTATGCTTGTAGATACACGTAAGTTCATCTGCAGTTTGTTTGCTCGTGCTCTGCTTACATCCCGTTGGATATATTCGGGATAACACTTAAACTAGGTCATTATTCACGTGAACCCGTTTATTATGCAACAAGACTCCGCCCGCGGCGCCGTAAGCGTTTACTTGTCTCGAGCTTGGTTTTCGAGTAATTGTATAATGTACCCAAAGATATACCGCGTAGTGAAAAAAATTGTCTATAACCGTAACTGTGACTAAAGAAGTTTAATACTACGTATAATTTAATTATAAAAAGTACCTATCTATAGGATTAGGTAGTAAAGTACTTCTGGAAGTATTATTTTTAAGAACTATACATGATTTTTTGGAAGTTTTTTTTTTGTAAATTGTACTTGAAGATATAAAGACTCAGATATTTTAGGGGGAGGGAAAGTTTTGATCAATAAGTAATTTTGGGAGAGGCAAAGATCTTGCCTTTTCTAAAATTTTGTCGCTAACTTAGTAGTGAACAAACAAAAATCACGAAGGTCGCAGAATTCTTTTGAATTCGCCCATACTATATGGAAGTAGCAAATGAGCATGCAGTCCATCTGGTGGTAAGTGACCACTGCCACCCATGGACATCTGTAATCAACCTCAGTTAAGATCAATCTTACCTGAGGCTAACCACAGATGCGTTGCTACTCCTGAGGACTAAGATGGAATGTCTTCTTTACCATCCTTCAGACCAGATAACACTGCATACCACTGTTGTTATTAGGCAGAAATTAGTATGATGATAGAGTTATACTACCTTGCAACGGACAGCCACGCCCACGACGGCTTACTGTAATTTCTCTACACTCTTCAAACCAGAAGAAGAATCACACAGTAGCTCATAGGGACAATGCAGGAAATACCGTTGCTGTGTTCTGGTTTCAAGGTGTGCTAAAATTATATCCTAGATCCTAGATAGAGTTTGAATAAAAACGCTTTTTACACTCATAGCCCCATAGTACGATTTTCACCTGTGTCGTGGGTTCCATCGAGACACAAAGACCCAGACCCAGATCAGAAATCTAAACTCATCATTCACATTTCTGTCTGGCCGGATATCGAACCCGGGACCCACAGGTATACCTATTTTTGATTCACACTCATTTTTTTTTTCTTCCAGATGGAATACTCAGCTCATTTTCGCTTTATCGCACCATCGGGAAGCTGATAGGACCGGCTAAGAGTGACGAGATATCATGCATCCATGGAGTTAGAGCCTTAAGCACTGTGGGTTTGCTGGTCGCCCACAAGTTCCTACCGACAGCCTTTATACCGTTCACCAACAGACTGGATCTCACAGAGGTTAGCATCTAAATAACAGCATTATTTTAGGCGCAACCATTAAAAGATTGGCAGAACGCCTGATGAAAATACAATTAAGCGATAATGTCAATGCGATTTAAAAGTCTGAGGGCTATTTTTGTAAACTTGCTTAATTAAATATACGGATATAGGTAACATCTGGGTAAATTAAACTAAGTAATACATAAAGGTACTTAATTAGTTTGGGTAATCGATTTTTTTTAGGTGGTAGAACTCCCTCTGGTTCAACTCCTAAAACATCACCCCTACACCTATTTCTACCTAACAACAGTGGTGTTATGCGCTGCTGTGGTCTGGTTTGAAGTTTGTGGTTAGGCGACATGCTTATCCGAAGCGTTCCTACTTAGTCCTCTGGCTAAGACTCTGATTTTATGTAATGTTCTTGTAATATTGTTTTCTGAAAAGTCAGTAATTATTTCGATTAGTTTAATTTATTTCTAAATGCCAGATACTAGAATCAGTTTAGTTCGACCGGGGTATCTACCGCCGCACCTATTTCTAGCGTGTAGCAGTTCTTGTGTTTCGGTGGAAGGGTGCGGCTGCCGGCTCACTTGTATTTGAGGCGATCATCTTAGTCCTCGGAGTAGCGACGCATCTGTACTCGACTTTAGATAGAACCTCTGTTCCATATGAAGTTGCTGACAGACGTCCATAGTCGTCAGAGACCACTTTCCATCAGGTGGACTGCATGGTCGATTGCTACTTTAGTCTGAAAAAATTGGAGTTCTTATCTTAAGCTTTCCAACGCCATCTGGTAGCAGTTTGAGGTAATGTTAAGAGTCAATAATTATATTAAATTGTAACGTTGTAACGTGTCACAATAGATGGCACTGTGTGTACACTACTTTTATTTTCACTACTTTTTTCGTAAAATTTCCTTATCATAACATGTCTAAAATGTAAAACAAAACTCGGTATTGAGACGTGGGTAATTTCTAAGAAAGCTATTACACCGATTACAAAACACGAGATTCGATTAAATTAATTACAGTCAATCGCGTAAATTGCTTAAAGTTGTGCAATCCATACTTGTTTAGTATGTATAGAATGTATAAGAAAGAAGCTAAGTCCCGGGCGATTCGGCAAATAGCATCGTTTGTGATTGATAGTCGTCAAGGCAGAGTAAAACGAATTGTCTAGAGTTTATTGCCACTGGCACTTGTCCAACTAGATCTGCAACGTTGAAACGAATGCTTATGTAAACAAAACATTGGAGTAATGTAATGCTGTCTAATTGCCATGGTACCTTGTAGCTGACTGAGTGATTTTGTCGTGTTTACGAAAAGCATTAGTGATGATAATTAAAGAAAAATCTTTATGTCAGCAATAAAAATATGATTCAAAATAAAATAAACACAACACATTTTTTTTTAATTTACGTATAATGTATTATTAGAATAGTTTTATATGTATATTTGTTAAATTATTTTAAGGATAAAATCGAAATTGTATTTTCAGTAATCATAATTACGACTGTATATTCAATTGGAGAAACTTAACACCTACCTAAATAACACCTACCTAAATAATTTATCGATACCGTGCTAAAATAATATTCGACAAGGATTTGTGCCACGTTTTACTTGTACAAAAATGATAGAGGTGAATTTAGAATATATAGACGATTTTGTTTCTTTTTTGTCAAATTTATATCGACGATTACGATTTTTTTATAAATATGAAGTAACAATCGAGCAAGCAGCCCACCTGATGGTAAGTGGTTACTGCCGCCCATGGTCATTTGTAAGCAACTTCATATAGAAC
>DWNE01003774.1:0-16156 GCA_018249875.1 Cecropterus toxeus
AAAAATTTTTTTTTAAATATTTATAAAAAATATTTGGGGGGGGGGGGGCGGGGAGGGGGGGGGGGGGGGGGGGGGGGGGGGGTTGGTCCTCACCACTTTTGGGGTGACACCCAATCCCTACTAACGTCTTTTTCGTAGATTCGATGGTCCACCACAAGCACCAGCTCAGCTCTATGTGAAATTAGGGGATTATGACGATATTGTAAGAAAGATATATATTTTTTGTCTTAGTCTTTTTTTGGTCAATATTTGAAATACAAATATTAAATGATCCATGACGTATATAAATCATATAAAATTTATTTCAACAACTTCCGCACCGGAGTCACCTAAGGTAGCTACGCTAGTGACTGTGGTTATAAATATGATATGACAATGTTTTACAAGTTATTTTTACAATTTTGAAGTAACAATCGTGCAATCAGTCCATCTGATGGTAAGTAGTCACTGCCGCCCATGGGCATGTGTAAGCAACTTCATATAGAACTGACGTCAACGGCGAAAATTTCCTTCGAAAGTAATAACTTTCTGCGAGGAGTCCTACACACCTAAAAGTTTATGATTTTAGACTAATATTATCGCGGAATTTATACATCTTAATATGTTAAATACGGGTACTCACGATATGCGATATCCATGTAACTGGGTCGAAATATCGGCAAAAAGAAATTCAAAAACCGCATATCGTGAGTACCCGTAACATATGAAAACACCTAAAAGTTCTTTGAAAATGTTCTCAAAGGTGTTACAAATCTATCAATTCGTACATGTCCGAAGTGACTACGGCCTTAAATACGGACAATAAATAATGAATAAATACCAGGTTGAAGACAACGTATTTTCGATATTTTAATAATTCAATACAATGGACGCTAGAATTTTAGGTAAATAAATACAAGGTTGACGACAACGTATTTTCGATATTTTAATAATTCAATACAATGGCCGCTAGAATTTTATGTAGTACCTACTTGTAAATAGAGATGTTTATCTATCTATTAGTTTCTGACATGGCATATGTTTAATGATTAGATGGACTCCCATTTGTTTCCTAGTAAATCACTTAAAGCATTATTATTTAAAACAGAAAGTTTGATTCAGATTAATATGTTATGATTATAAATTATTAATTAATGCAAAATATATACAAATGCAAATTAAATTAGTGTCCATAAATTTTATTGCTTGTAAAATTAAATTGTTTTCATATTAATCTAAAGAATTGTATTAAGAAAACGTTTAAATTACCAAAATCAGGGTTTACCAAACGTTTGGATAGCATGGCCCTAAATCTATTATACTATTAACAATTACGACCCCCTGCACTCCTATTAGTGTATTACCCAAAGGGTAAAAACGAAATCTTTTTACTAAGACTTCGCTGTCCGTCTTTCCGTTTGTCTGTCACCAGGCTGTAGCTCATGAGCCGTGATAGCTAGACAGCTGAAATTTTCACAGATGATGTATTTTTGTTGCCGCTATAACAACAAAGACAATAATATAACAACAAAAATAATAAAAACAGATCAATATAAACATATGAAGGGGCTTCCATACAACAAACGTGATTTCTTTTTGCCGTTATTGGTAAATAATGGCTCGGAACCCTGCGCGAGTCACTCGCACTTGTCCGATTTTATGTTTATATAGTAAATAATAGTATTAACTACATATTATACAAATATGAAATAACGGTCCTGAGAGCCTAGACATCAAATAACCTTCTCGGGACGTGGCTGCAGTGAACAGCAGCGTTGGCCGACGTTGCCTGGCCCTGAAAGTAATACGAGTACGTAACGTTTCTCGTGACCCGGAATTTTTTATTCGGCGGAATTTGAGTCTACGTGTCCGCTATACCTTCTATTAATTTCCCCAGGACAGATGAGGTTCGTGGTTTCTCTGCGCTCAACGTTTTTTTTTACTTAAATTAACGTTCTTAGAGATAAGTATATCGTAAACAACACAATGACATACACACGCACTGTTCATCCTGTGTTTCTATGCTTCTGTATAGGTATCATTAAGGAATGTAGGTACGTATATCATTTATTTATGTACCTGCCTACTTCTATGTGCGTAGTAGTAGATACCTAAGCAGTAGGTACTCGGTTTTTGCAGTACTCGTTTTTAGCAGTAATGTTTATTAAATAAAGAATGCCTAAGCCTTACCATTGGTAAAAATACTTAAGAAGTTTATTTTTAATACGTAGGTAATTAATATTGAACTAAACCAAGCACTGAAAATGCATGACATAACTATTACAAAGTCATTATTTGATTCGCTTTCGCGAATGGGTGATCGTATTGTAACGTAACAAATCGAGCGACGGTGAACTGTGGTCACCGTTATGACGACCGCGCATCATCAGCAATTAGACCTCTCAACTCTGCGTAAAAAATGGTTAACTTTCGTAAAATAACATAATAGTAACGTAACTGAGGCACGCGAATCGTTTCAGTTATTATAAAGCTCTGTATATATTGAGATTCAGGGCATTGAGGCATTAATTTTAAATCAAAGATTTGTATTTACGAAAACTTAGGCACCTATCTTATGAGGCCAGCTGAGTAAGTCCTTAGTGGGTACCATCTTATTTTAGTCTTTGCAAGATTGGTTTCAGGTAGAGCTTTTATTCAATAAAAGTTAGTTACACTTACTGATATTTATAAGTTTCCAAATGGTCATATACTTTAATACGGCTCAGTCCTCGGGAGTAGCAACGCATCTGTGGTCGACTTCAGATAGAACCCCTTTTCTAGATGAAGTTACTTACAAATGTCCATGGGCGGCAGTAATCACTTACCATCAAGTGGGCTGCTTGCTCGATTACTACTTCATGACTGTAAAAAAAATCTTATAAAATACAGAACCCTAAAATTACACTATGGCCTCCATGGCTACTACGAGTAGTTCGAATCGTGTATTTATTTTTTAAATTTAAATTGCTCTAGGCATAAACTATAAAGACAGTGTACACACTAACATTGCTTCGACTTTATTAAATCAATATCTAGTACCTAAAAATAACACTATCGTCACTATAGCTACTAGAAAGTACCCACCTAGTTTTCCGAATTATGTATTTATTTTTTAAACTAGAGTTGCTAAACGATAAGGACAGCGTACACTAACATTGCTTAGACTTTATTAAAGCAACATTTAGTACAAAATATGTAACAATAGTCACCCATGTGCATACAACTTAATCCAATACGAGCATGCGAGCGCATCATACGTCGCACGCGCATCATACTTTGCGCACGTCGCAAATTATTGCAAGTGCGACTAGATTGCTAGTCGCAAATCGTGCAACCGCTTGCAAATTGCAGCATCTCATATAAAACTTATTTCAATTCGCATTAATGTTTTCTAACTTATCGGAAAATTTAACGCGAGTCTATGCAAAATAGTGATATAGCTCGGATTGACTGAATTTTGAATGGTGAATAAAACAAAAATCCGTTGAGGATCCCTTGATACGGAATAGTTTTAAAGACTAAAAGTTTCTTGAAATTTATGTTTTATTGACTTTAAATGTACGCAAACTTTACTGTGCTTGTTTTAAATGTGTTTCCTCGCCTGTATTGAAAATATATACAAGCGAATGTGTATGAAATTGGTAAGTAAAATGAATTTTTAAATAAGTTTTAATTATAACTTCGTCATATAAATAGTTTCGAAATTGCTTTCAATCTACTCTTTGAAAATCACGCAGGTGGGTATCATACAATTGCAGAATTATGTCTTTTAATAGCATTATTAAATTTTATTGATATGGTATGTACTATGTAAATGAGCATATCTATAGCTTCGTTAAGGGTAAGGCCATGTGGCGGTTAGCGAAAAAAAGGTTGGCTAGTAAGTTTGACTTTTTTAATGGAGGAACTTCGACAAAAAAACCGGTGTAAATAGACTCTGAAATTTGTGTACTAAAAAACTTAAGAGTACCCAATTGAAGAGTTTGTCTTTTATTGCCTCCTCTACATTTGGTAGTTTGGTGAGGTAGTTTGGTAGTTTGGAGGTTTGGAACCCATAAACTCCTCCTTACAAAAGACCATGATTATATATAGCAAATGTTAACAAAAATCTCTGGCCAACGTTATGCAAACACTTTCTTTTTATGCAGTAAAATTAATATGTATGTATTCCACTTTTCCATTACTTTACCTATAGGCGTATCTACATATATTCTAATTCCAAAAAATATTTTATGGTGCATTCTCCTACACAACCATAAAATACTTTTATTATTATGAACTTGGTCTATGGTTTATTAATTACGCATGTTGAGACTCGATAACATCTGCGTGCTTAAATTGGAAAACCTATCACCTTCCTATTTAGCGGTCACGAAATTCGAGTTAGAAAGTTAAAAAATCGTGATACTGCTTAGAACTGCTTTAAATATTAAAATCGGACCGGTATTCGTGGTAAAGTAATTAGGTGTTTGCCAGGTTTTAAAAAAAATACTCGTATCTCATAGAGTTCGATGTTTTGAATTTGGAATATCTATTCAATTCTGTTTTTTGGAATAAATCACCGATTAATATTAATCCGTTGGAAATCAAACGATGGGTGTGCGGGTGACCAACCGTTTCGGGCTCTGCGGGTCATTGATCTTTATTTCATATGAAGATGCTTATACTACTTATTTTAGTGTAATACTTACCATTACTAGAATATTTATCTCTTTATCAGACATAAATGTAAGCTGTCGGTAAAAGATGTCATATTTTAATACGGATTGTAAAACGTTTGACAAATTTGACAGATTTTTAAACATATTCACGAGCGCCGGAATGTACCAAAATGTAAATGCAAGTACTTTAATACTTCAAAATTTTTGAAAGCCCACTATTGGCAGGTTTAGCATCCGCCTCCCCCAAATTCTGGGTCTTCTAGTGATTTTATATTATCCATCTAGTTCAATCATTGTAAAATGGTCTTACAAAAATAAGTGATTCAACTTTAATAACACTATTTATAATTTATTGTTTCTCACCGATACATCCCATTTTGTTTAATAACATGGTCACCTTAGTCTCGTGTTTTATTAAATATTCATGACAGATTTATTAGAGATTCATAATAGTGGAGTTAATCATAGCGGTAACGCATCAGCGACTTTGTTTAACCATTACTTTAAGTAGTTGTTTATTACAAATCTAAAGGCTTAGCTCAGCCCGTACATGAGGCATTCCCACTTAGTCAAAGTCAACAATCTGTGCTCAACCTTTTTAAGGTTCCGTACGCAAATGGTAAAGCATGACCTTATTACTTATACTCCGCTGTCCGTTTGTCTGTCTGTCTCCAGGCTGTCTCATGAACCGTGATAGTTGAACTCGCATTCACAAATTTTAGTCGAAAAAAAAAAACAATATCTAACTTGACGACTAAAAAAAACGACAATATCTAACTTCACGACCAAAAACAAACGACGATATCCAACTTGACGACCAAAAAAAAACCGACAATATCTAACTTGACGACCAGAAAAAAACACAATATCTAACTTGACGACCAACAAACCAAAAAAAGAAATCCAAACCTTTTCCAAATATTTTCTTGCCACCCGTCAAAATGCTCCCGGGGCGCCCCCACCCCCCACGCTACGCTACTATGGGACTCCCATGCAAGAAACGTGTTTTTTCTGCCTGTTTTTACTTGATTAAGTTTCTGATAAATATATCTCTTACATATATTACTCTCTCCTATCATTACTGGTACAAGGTAAGACAGTCCTATTTGTTGAATCGGTGTTTTTTACACACACCCTCTTGTAAAAATATTGAATGTAGAGTATTAAAGTTCATATTTTATGTACTTTTATTTGTAAGTTTTATAAGCAATGTATTTTAATTGCTAAAAAAATAGTGGCATTCCTAACTGTAACACCCGAAGAATACGCAACTAAATCTTTAAAACCACTGTTAAACAGTCTATCAATCAAAAATATTCTTGCGTACCAAATACATCGAGTACTTGTAATTATTCCTAATTGGATAACGATAGAAACATCCTTAATTATTCTCCAAGATTAGAAAACTGAATAATACGAACGTTATTGAATCATTTATTAACACGAGTTATTATATCTTTGTAACAGTTTCTAATAATCGTTAGTTACTTGTTTTTTACTAGTGTTATTGTTATATGTTATAAAATATAATTAATATCATATTAAGTAAGACAATATCGAACATTCCATTCGTAAATTGGATAAAATAACAGGTGGGATTGACTTTTCTAATTTATTCAAAGTCATTAAATCATCCGTAAATTGCTTCTGTAAAAATTGTGCCGTTGAAAATCAATTAATTCACGAAACATGAATCGATAAGGTCGCATAAATTAGGCAAATGTTTGTTTATTAAGTATAATGTAAGGTAATTTTAAGTATTTGTGCAATTTGAATAAGTTTTCATAGCAACAACGTGGGAAAATTAAAATTAATACTGAAATCCGTGTTAGTCGACCCGCGTGGCGGAACGGTCATCATACCGGACTGACGCGCAGTGGGTGCCGGGTTCGATTCCCGGCCAGTCAGAAATATGAATGATGACTTTAGATTTCTATTCTGGGTCTGGGTGTTTATGTATTCGTCTTTGTGTGTCCATGGCACCCACGACACAGGAGAAAATCCTAGTATGGGGCTGTAAGTGTAGAAAGCGTGTTTAAAAAAACACAATAAATGCCGTGGCGTGACGTTGTCGCGTAGCACCAGTTGTATAGGCCTTGAGGATCCCCCTTTTCACCCAGGCAATTATTCTGTGCGTGCTAGTCCCTCCGATCTCTTAGCAGTATACAAGAAACTGCTTTGAGGCAGCGGTGCTGCCTTTGGTCTTCTAAACTGTGCTGGGCTGTTGCAGATTTAGTCCTGGTCGCAGTCCTGGATCTAGGGGGGCAAGCCGGGGTCTATGCCCCGGGCGGCAAGTTCAAGGGCGACAAATTCAAACCTAGCAAACGAATGCGCAACTCATCATTGAATTAACTTTGACCATTAGGACGCCTAGTTAGTAGTAAGTGGAATTCTTGACACCTATACGTTTTAATAATCACCAATTTTTGGATATTCAAGTGGGCAGGGGCGGCATTTTTAAGTTTTTGTCCCGCCTGAAAATAATTGAACATCCGGAGCTGCCTGATCGTCGAAAGACGTTGTGGTTGCCAGCGCATTTTTATATGAGGCGACCATCATCGTCCTCGGGAGTAGCAACGCATCTGTGATTGACTTCAGATAGAACTCATGTTCTATTTGAAGTTGCTTACATGTGTCCATGGGCGGCAGTAATCACTTACCATCAGGTGGACTGCATGCTCGTTTTCTACTTCAATCAGATAAAAAAAACACTCGATGTGGAACAGAAGTGCGCTTAGTCCTATAGCTTGTGTAGGTTGTAATCTCCTCTAGCCCATCTTCAAAGATAAGTAACATACGCGCGATCGGGAGTTGGATGTGGCAGCTAGTTACTGAATTCCACGCTCCATGCACGTTAGGCCATACGAAGCGATTAAAGCATTTAATGTAGGAGACGTAATGTAGCGTTTTCACTTTTCATACACAATAAAATTTTACAGCGGTTTATATAGTCCAATCGTTTGCATTTTTGGTATAATATATTTTAAATAATTCAAAAACAATGTGTAAAGGTTTTCGTGTCTGCAAAGTGCGAGAAAATTGACAAAAGTAGTATTCTTTCGCAATTGCTGGAAAGTTGTAAAAATTAGACATGTCCTAATGAAAAGTACATAAGATAAAATTTTACATAAAAAAATCTATGACTTTTTTCGTCAGGTCAAATCTAACAGTGTTATTAGTAGGTACGTGTGATATTAATTTGAAGGGATGAAGATGAACGTAAACTTTAATAAGTCGTAGGTAGTAAGTAGGTACAAATACGCGATTTTTTTAGTAAAGTGTTTAATAATCTTCTCTCTAATGTAACGATATATATTCGTAATGTTAAAAATGTAACAATTTTTTACAATATCATAGTACGCATAAATAAAAGTAACACCCACAATAAGACTGCTAATACATACCCTCCCTTCTAGTGGAGGTCTATTTTAATTAATTAAGGGTATACTTAGAAGCAATTTATGAATAGAGATGTAATAATATAAATAATAAATACCTATCTATCTATTCGTGTATTACCGAATTAATGCATACTTATACATACATATTCGTAAGTAAGTATTCATAATCAATAGTAAATATAGCTATTAAACGTATTAATAAATTGTACAAGCAAGCTTTAAGTACATGTGTTGAAAAGTACCTTCAATTAATTGATTACTTGTCTAAATATATCGGATTGAAAAGTAACTACCGCTCATGGTGAAATGATGGTGGGTACATTTGTGGGTATACCAAATGATAATATTAACATAAGTAATGGGATGTTAATTTATACGCACAGCTGAATGGTAGTAAGTTTTCTTACGCTTATAGTAATTGCAATGAATTTAAATAGATGTGTTGTTTTTTAGAACAAACCAGATTTTTATGCCCCCGTTTATTTGTGAGGTGTTCAGTTATTGAAGTTACTGGTTTTGAAGTGAAAACTTCTTTAGGCACGTTGGATTTTTTTTAAGATGGGAAACACTATTGACTCGCCATAGTTACCGTAATCAACGCTTCTGAATATAATTTTGTACATATACTTTCAGGTGGTACACAAACATTTTCCAGGTGGTAGAACCAATGTAGTTCGACCGGGGAAGTACCACCGCTACACTTTTTCTAGGGTGAAGCAGTTCGTGCGTTTCGATGGAAGGGTGTGGTTGCCGGCTCACTTATAGGTACTCTGTGCGTAATTTCAGCGGAATCCGTAAATGCGTAAAATACTAACAAACACACATACTTAGTATCATTTATTGTGAATGGCTCTAGGCTATATAACATCACGCAATGTCTGTTTTTCGTATCTAATAGCAGGTGAAACCGCGGCGCACAGCTAGCTTGTACCTTTTATACCAAACAACTAACCTAACCTAAAATTTCTATTATAAGGTAGCAATAAGTTACTGTGGTCCGGCGTCGAAGCACGAAGGGTTCTACGAACTTTTTGTATAGTACCTAAGTGATTTTAATGGGTGATCTTTATTATTCTTAGTAAATTGCGGTCGTTATAATAAACTAGATATAGACAGACTGGTTGCCACCTGTTTGTTATGTGTTATGCAAAAAATATAGTTCAATGACTTGCACCCACTATTAATTACAGATAATTAAGTTGACCTGTAGGTATGTTAATTTCTAGCCACATCAAATCTATGCATCATTGCAGCCATAATTATATGTAGGAAGTAGATGGAAAAATGTTATGGTCTTTTTTATAACTTTGTGTATTTGTTCCGCGGTTACCGAGCGTAAAAATAATGAATAACCATCGCGAAATACCACAAGATTGAAATTTGTAAGTCATCGATCGTAATTACGAGATAGAAAGGGGAGCTGAAGATAAAAAATGTAGTTCAGAATGAACTCCAAACAATACAAACATTTCCTTTGTTCGATTAATAAATGCGTTTATAATAGCTACGATTCTTTGTTTAGCTTTTCCTGGAGTGGTCATTTTGTATGTAAAAGATAAGTATAATACGTTTATAGGCTTCTAAACGACTGTCGTTATTAACCCATTACGGCCCCACTGTTGGGCACAGTCCACTCAGAAAAAAATGTGTAAGCTATACTCTACCCACATTCAGATGTAAGTTTCCGCGTCCCTGTGAGACGTTAAAGAGGTGTGTTCGTCATTAGAATATAAGAATTTAGTATTTTCCTTTTACTTTAGTTTTAGTACGTCGCGTTATTGCAATATCGTAAGTGAACTTTTCACAATAATATCCCTCCATCGTTAATTCTACAAATTACCTTATTTTATAGCACGAGTACGAGATAATGTGCCGAATGGGTGATTAAAAGTTTGACTATTCCGGTGGCTCCGCATGCTTTGGTCATGTTTACCTCGGTAATGACTGCTCTATTTGTTAATGCGTATCATAAACTATCTGAGTGCCAAATATCAGCAGAATCTCACCAGAGTTTTTATTTGAAAGAGTAACAACAACACATAGATCATCACAAACTTTAGCATTTATCATGTCGATATTACGGCTACTACGAGCAAAAATGCCATCCTCTAAAAAACTTTTAAGCCATAAACATAACTTACTCTGCTACTGATATTTTTCAACAATAAATAAAAAGGAAGTTTCATTTATCGTTAACGGTAGCTTGAACACTACCGCCTCTCTATTACGCGTCTCAAATCAATCAATTCAATCTACAACTTCTAGAAGTCATAAAACTGTCTGCATAGAACTCAAAAGAATAATAGTGGGAAGTACTTCATTAAAATGATCGTCGAATATAATTTATTGATGAAATTAATAACATTGCTATAATAAAGGGTTCGTTAAGAGTTATAACTTAATGTTACGATATTATTCTTTCTAAATAATTAAGATTTTATCTATAAGATTTATTTGTATGCCTGAAGGGATAGCTAAGAAGAATTATAAGGTAGCTATCAATACAGTAGCTATATGAAATGTCTTCGGTAGCAACTCATTGTATGACACTTTATCATTTAATTCATATACTTTTTACTGTGTCGTGAGTGCCATGGATACTTAAAGACGTATACATAAACACCTAGACCTAGAATAATAAACTAACTCGGTCATTCGTACTTTTAAACAAAGGAACATTGCTTATAAATTATAGACAATTTGAGAAAATCTAGAATGTCTTTATTGAGAACGATAATTTATGGATATCCCGGCGTTCAATTACTGATTTCAGTAATGTTCTACAAAGACGTCCATAATGCACTGGCCCTTCGTCAAAGATCAATACAACTAGAATAATTTTGTTAAAAATATGAAACTGTAAATTTAGGAAGAAAATTGGGTAGATATATATATGTAATTGTTTCTTAGGTAAAAGGCATATATGTAAAGTTAGTAGAATCTTTTGTTATCTCCGAATGTACCACTGCCGCACCTATTTCTGCCTAATAACAACAGTTAAGCCCTACATTGTTCTGGTTTGAGACGTGTGAGTAAAGGAAAGATCTGTAGGCGTTCTAACTTAGTCCTCAGGGGCAGAGATCGTGATGTATCTCTGATCATAGGACTGAGCTTATCTATATGCAAAGAACCGGTCCATACCTTGAAAATCGACCATAATAATCCTTGATTTACCGTAACAAACATAAAAACAAAACACAATCAAACGCTACGCGTTGGACGTGTAAAGAAAAACTCAATATCATCTGAATAGGTAATACTTAAGTATGACAGTATGTCTGAAGAAACCAAACTTAATTCCAGTTAAAAATTCTTTAATATTACTTTTAGAATTATACAATAACCAATTTGATAGATGGATCTGGAGTAAATTACCAGTACAACTTATCTACGAGAATGACTAAGATAAACTCAATGCAACACGGCTATTTCCTCTACATGACTACAAGTGGCAGACACATTGAATACAAATTGTTTCATGGCATAAACACGGCCATAGGCAATTAGAGTTTATTTAATTAAAGCCTTTATCTCTCAGATAGTTTCAATTGCTAGATCGTGTAATGCCTGATGTTTAGTTCGTATAAACGAGCCTATCTTTCAATACATTGCCTGTGTATGTCGCAGTTAACTAGCTTAATCTAATAGCCGTTTTATTAACCAGCCTAACGTCGTGATTGATTCAGTCATTCAATTAAAAAGCTAGGAAAATAATTTGGATCGATTAGATTCATTTTATATTGTACTTGTTTATAATAATTATTTGAAATTAGCATTAGATGAGGTGCGTAGGAAAGTAGTTGATGGATTCAATTGTATTAACTTTAACGTGGTTGTTGTGTAAGGTGACCATGAATATTGATTATGTCGCTTCAACTTTTGTATGAATAGCCTAAGAACAGCTTGCCAGTTCATTAAACGCTGTTTTAAACGGCTAACTTGATACGGCTCTTAATTTAACGGGTAATTTAGCTATAATATTTATGGAATTATGAATTTACCCATTACAGTTGTACTGCTAGGAAGATTTTCAAGTTATAATGATAATAGGATTTTTAACCACGATGGTTAAATATTACGTGTTAGAAGATTTCACGTACTTATTAGAGAACACCTTGGAACCAAGAATCTTAAAACAATCTTGGAACCAGGCAAAGCATATTCACAATAATGGCATATAAGTAGGGTCAAGTCAAGTAGGGTTTAGGAAGCCCGACCTCTCTTAGCATCCTCGAAAAAATAATAACATCTTCTTACGGGAGGACCTTATTTGTTTTATTGGCCACAAATTTCAGTGTCTACTTATTCCAGATCGAAAAAAAATTTGCTTTGCCGATCGCCAATCACCACTGTGGGATGCCTTAACAACATTATAGACGCTACGATCCTACATACTACGAAGAGTCGTATCGACGTGTTTACAAACAACACCTAGTCATATGTTTTTATCCTATTTGTGTAGAAAGTACCTCATCTACGCTATCTGGTCTATCAAAGCGATGTCTCCGACTCGATCACGTCTGCACTGTCATTAGGCGCCGCGGGACGCTCTGATAACTTTCCGGAACGCTGGATCTCGCTATCTATAGTATAAAACAGTGGTTCCCAAAGTGATCCAGGACCCCCAGGGGTACACGGGGAAGTTGACGGGTCCATGAAATGTATCTGTTTTCGATAGTAAAGTACTAAAATGTTGGTGCGAGTTCATCTATCAATGTCGGCAGATTAGCTGTCGCATTCTACAGCGACAACTATTTAGACATGGATATAGGCAGCCGTATCAAAGAATATTTTCGTTTTTATTTTATAAGTAGTCTATAAGACAAAAGTCTGGGAACCTCTGGTATAAAGTAATTCAGGCATTACGCCAATGTTATTTACCGAATGTCGTGGTTGCAACCTAAAAAAAGCATAATTGGGATAGTAATTTTGTGTCACTTCAAACAGCCCAAAACTTGTGGGTTATTTCAGATTAGCGTCAAAGCCGTGTTTCGGTCACTGGATCATGTATTATTTACATAGAAGTTTATTATTCTGCGTATTCAAGAATCTATCTTGAATTGAATTCTCTAGACAGTTGGTTTGACTTTATTAGTGAGTTCAAGTTAATTTGGAATTATTATATATTTGTAAACGCATGTATGCACACATGCATACATACCTGATGTTGTTACTAGCCGTCCACGTACATAAGTAATCAGTTTTTAGGTCGAAAATGTATTCTTTATCAGACGATTCAAAGCAATCGAATTATTCAAGGTATGCAAGAAGTTAGAGATAAGTATTTCGATGCTAACTTGGTGTACACGTGGTTGTGTATGATGAATGATGTATGTTGTTGATGTATGGTTCTCAAGAGTTTGATGAAGATTGAAGAACAGAAAAAATATGCGATTTCATTATCTCCAAATATAATTTAGGTTGTATTAGGTATACTTGAGCAGATCCAAACCGAGTTCTTATTAATAATTGCGTAGACCTGCAGATCAATAACACTATAGGTGTTGCAGTGAACACAAAAATATAATTCTAAACTACGCCAAATTTAATTGAATGTGTACTAAGAACAATTCCTAATAAATAAATAGGCTAGCAAATAAAATTTGAAGATTTCGTGCTGGACAAACGTAAATTTATTATTTACGTAAATAATTATGTTATTTCCAGAAAATGCAAATATCAATTTAGCTCCCTTTAAAGTTAATTAGATTAAGGCGTTGTAAGGAATTTACTTTTTGTTTAATATTCGTTTATACTAAAACTAGATAAATTGAAATAAGTAAAACCATTAGTACCCACCTATCTAAATATTACCAACTTCTTAAATTACCATAAATGTCGGATGACACCGTAATAGAGAGCTGTAATCTCACTGATTGAACGCATCAAAGTTAGTTGCCATGAAAAACCTAATGCGATATTCAATTATATCTTGGAACAAAAAGATGAAGTTATTAAAGAGTAATTTCGTGTTTCTGGGGTAATATGTGCGGACAGTAAATCATGACTTTCGCTATTTGTATGTTTCACAAGATACATCGGTCTAATTGTTCCTGTCGGATGTTATAAGTTATTTCTGTAATGGCAGTGGACAGTTCACGTGTTTACATGCCCATTTACTCAACTGTTTCATTAACACATAAACTTGTAATGATTGACAGCTAACGTATTCTCTTGCAACAAAGACGTTTCGGCCTTACACTAAGATCTTGCAAGCATTTACAAAGTATTTCATTGCAATTAAATTTTAATAGTCACTTTTACCCTGAACTGTCCATTTAGTAAAATCATCCAATCGAAACATTCCAGTTATTACAACGCATACAATCTTACACACAAATATTTTCACGTGTTCTACAAGCAATTACAATTAATTGAGAAATATATGTATATGCGCATTTAAATTTAATTTTCATTTGCTAATTATTCGAAAAATCTATTCTGAGAAAACCCATACGCGTTTTTGTAGTGTTTTCAAAAGATTATCGAGTTCGCTGGTTGTCGCAGAAATCACTTTTTTATTATTTTTGGCGGACACAATTTATTTTTCACATACAATTTATCCTTGAGGTCTCTTTTTTTGCATTGCTCATGTTTTTAAAGTTAGCGTTTTCACATTAAGCCGACAAATTTTAGAGATAACGTTTAACGCTTTCTACACTCATAGCCCCTCAGTAGGATTTTCTCCTGTGACGTGGGTGCTATGGAGACACACAAAGACGAATGCACAAATACCCAGACTAAGAACAGAAATCTAAATTCACCATTCAGATGGCTGTCTGCTCGGGGATCGAACCCGGAACCCACTGCATGTAAGACCAGTATGGTGACCGCTCCGCCACGCGGGTCATCAGAGATGATTCTAGACAGCCTATTTTGGCCACATGGACTCTGCGGTTCTTCAACTAATATGACATGTCCATGTCCTTGTTGCCAAAATAGGTCGGAGATCGCAAGTTTATACCATTATTGGTCGACAGAATAAATTATTATTATTAGAAGCTAAATCTAATTTCTCCAGTTTCTTTTTGAGACTATTTGAAGCCGCTAGTTAATCATGTCACAAAGTACAATTTCTAATAATAAATTAATATGTTTGGAGATATTATATTCATCATCATGAATTTTAATTTTTATGTAACTTCAAACGTAAACAAATTAGAATTTGCATCGAAAACGACCTTTCAAACTCGCGCTCGAAATTATATTTGTAAGTCACCGGTTTTATTGAAACCGTGATTGCTAGTAGAATTTAATAATTCAGAATTTTATTGATTTTGTATTGTATTGCTGTGAGATATGCTGTGCTGTGAAAATGTGATAAAATAAAATGCTGCATTTTGCATTTGCAGGTCAAGTATTTTTCTTCTGATTCATATTTATTATCAAGGAAAGTTAAATTTCCGCTTAAACATATTTCATAGATTACTAGCTAAAGTACCCGTGCCTTGCTACGAGACAAAAAACAGGTTTTACTCGCTAACAATTGGAGATACATGAAAGTCATTACCTATCGGATAGAAAATTAAATGCCAACCTCGTATATGCAATTAAAAGCGTGATATTTTTAGCGTTCTCTTTTTATTTAAAACTAGCTGTGCCGCGCAGTTTCACTCGCGTTTATTAGAGAACAATCTATTAAAAAACAAACAGACAGAGCGTGATGTTATATAGCCTAAAGCCTTCAAATATAAATTAACTATTCAACACAAAAATATTTTTCCAGTTCGAACAGTAGTTCCTGAGATTAGGGCGTTCAACCAATCAAACTTTACTGGTTTATAAAATTAGTATAGATTCATGTATGACCATCCGAAATCAAAGGGTGTAGAGACGTCACTAAAATAGTCACCATTTTTAAATAGCGAAAAATATCCAAATCAAAAGTAGACCATAGACTGACCAGTTAAATAAATCATGTAAATCGGATCCGTGGTTCTTGCGTGATTGGGCAACACACATACACGAAGACGCACTCCATTTCATTTTATATACTTATTTATTTATGCTTCATTAACAAAATTATAGATGACAAAGACCAAAAAAGAATAACATGGAATTTCAATTAGAAATGAAGACAGCTAACATATAAGATTACATAAACACACATAGATA
>DWNE01003775.1:0-16155 GCA_018249875.1 Cecropterus toxeus
ACCCAGACCCAGAACAGAAATCTAAACTCATCATTCATATTTCTGTCTGGCCGGGAATCGAACTCGGGACCCACTGCCCGTCAGACCGGTATGGTGACCATTCCGCCACGCGGATTACTTTTATTATGCTTTAATAATGATAATCTGTTCTAATTGTTGATAACAAGTATTAGATATCTGATACATAATAATAATGTCAAAAGCAGTACCAATTTATAAATGTGCAAGTAAGATAATAAGTTGCAATAAAGAAAATTTACAATACATGAAAAATATAGGATATGTATAGATAAAGAATATTGTATTATTTCTAGGGTTTCCTAACACTTCAAGGCTGGATGTGTAGATGGACTCTGATGACCTTACTTGATTTACAAAGTACAAGTGCTTACCTAGCATACCTTGGTTACAATTTTCTTGAAAATGATACTCAAAAGTCAGCTATACACAGTAAGTATCTCTTTGCTACTGAATATTTATGAAACTTAATGGATATTCATTTATATTTTTACATCACATTAAAGAATGTCATGTGAAAACAGTGTGAAATACTTTATGAGATGTGTTTAAGATATTATAAATATAATTTTGAAATTGACCTTAGTTTACAATTCTGATCTCCAATCTATTTTAAAATTTAGATGGCTCTTTTCTGCAACTTTTTCCATATCCATGAGGTGTAACTTAAGATTTCGCAAGTTAATTGAAAACTTCGTAATAGACGAGAATCTCGGATCATTTCAGACTTTCCTACCACGCGGTGTAAATCTTACGTTTTATTCGTAAAACGAGCGTTTAATTGCTAGAGATGTATTTTTTATTACAGTAACTCGTGATAAAAAAGTGGACATTGCCAAAAAACAGTCAAGTCGTAATGTGTACCAATGTCATGTAATCGGGCCGAGATCTTGTGGTAAAACTTCTATATGTAGAAGTTTTTTGGGAATCGCTCACAAGGTGAGATTTGAATTATAGTTATATAATAAATACCATATGTAATAAGTAAGCATTCTCTGCATACTTATAAGTATTATGTTTGAATATCTTTTTCCTTATATTTGAATAAATTTAACAATTGTTAAAAAAGAAGGTTAACTACTTGTTGAAGTCACATATTTAAATATTGTTGTTAGTTCTTTGATTCGGTGAAAACATCTCCAGCTATTAGCCAGTAATAATTTGATCACGATAACCGATAATTTTTTTTTTGAATATAAATATGAAGTAGCAAGCGAGCAATCAGCCCACCTGATGGTAAGTGGTTACTGCCGCCCATGGACATTTGTAAGCAACATATAGAACAGGGGTTCTATATGAAGTTCATCACAGAAGCGTTGCTACCCCCGAGGACTGAGATGGTCGCCTTATATAAAAGTGAGCCGGCAACCACACCCTTCCAACCGCAACTTCCGAAACGCAAGAACTGCTTCACGCTAGAAATAGGTGTAGCGGTGGCACTTCCCCGGTTCTTCACATTGGTTCTACCACCTGGCAATCGTTACAGAAAATAAAGCCTCACACGACGTCGGAACGCGGCGACGGCGCGTCCCCGGACAACAGCTGCATCAGCACGGTGCTGGTGTACGGCCAGGAGAAGTACCTCGTGCTGCGGGAGATCCCCATCACGCGCGTGTCCGACCCGCTGCAGCCGCACGAGGTCAACTGCGACGTCGCCTGCCTCGTCTACGACGTGGCCGCTAGTCGTTCCTTTGAGTACATCGCTAGGATATACATTGTGAGTATATGATCTTATGGGTCGTATGTAACCAAAAACAGGAGGGAAAATGTTTAATAAAACGACCAAATAAAAAAGTCTAAACAGAATGATTGCAGGTTGTTTTTGACTTGGGTAAGAAATCGAAACATAAATACACGTGACACACGTACACCCCCTCCCCCCTTGTGATATTTTCCGAACCCCCTTCCCTCCTTTCGAGCCTCACGACTGGATAGGAATGAAGTTTGATTGCGTCTCACAATACAATGTAGGGCTTGCGAGGAGATACGTTATAATCAAATACTCACTGAAAATACCGATAAACCTATTGATTTAACAATTTTATCTGACATTGCAATGTTTAATTTCATGCTATTTATAATAAAATATTATAGGTCATGGTAGTCGTAACAATAGTTTTTGCATTCATACTTTATTTGATTACCTTATTTTTTTTTTAATATAAAACTCATTATATAATTTCCCTTTACTTTAGTATAAATTGATTACCCTATTTTTTAATAAATATAAAATAGTTTATATAAGTTCCGTTTTGCAGAAATATTTCGCCGAAAGCCACATTCCTGTGCTGATCGTGGGCACCCGCGGAGAGGCGCTGGTCACGCGGCAGGAGTACATCCTGCAGCCGGACGTGTTCTGCGGGAAGTACCAATTGCTGCCGCCGCAGATATTCCACATACGCGAGAACAAACACGACGTGTTCGTTAAACTGGCCACGATGGCTGCGTTTCCGTAAGTTCCCGATATATTTCATTAGTTTTGTGGTATAGTATTATCGTGGTTGCCCGCTCACATATATGAAGTGAATGACTATCTTCGACCAACGAATCTGTTATGTTATGTATTCACCAGGTTGTAGATCCAGTGTAGTTCGACCGAGAGGTACCCCCGCTACACCTATTTCTAAAGCAGTTTTAGCGTTTTGTTGGATGGGCGTGGTTGCCGACTGACTTATATATGATATGACCATTTTACCTTACATTTTACCTCTTACCATCAGGGTGACTTGTTTCTGGCCCTCTTTCCACTAACAAGAACAACGGTCTTATGGATTGTAGGCCTCCGTATATGCTCTATGTTGGTAGATGATATTGTAGTTGATGAAATACATGTAAAGTATACATATACATGTAGTCGTACTTTTCATATACACATTTGCCCTGTAATGTGTTATCAGAGTAAAAATATTGCTATATTGCTCAAAAACGTATGTACTCTTAAATACTCCACACACATGCATCATGAACAACATCATCGTACGTAAATATTGAAATATGAATATTTCTGACATATTTAAATCTTTAGCTATATGTCTAATGCACATGTTACGACACAAACTTGTTATTATTGGTATATATGGTGACATGTATCTCATACAGACATAATAATCACATTATTGTAACAATCTGTTACAAGATATCTTTTAAAGTCTTCTATCCTATCTGTCAATAATATACTGCTTGACGTTCTAAAAAGCTATTCTTCTTTCAATATTTGATTATTTTGTTAAGTTTTTTGTATCAGTCACTCACAAATTACATTAATTTGGTATTAATTGTTTTAGTGTAACTAATTTTATGATACTGTTATTTTAATTACCTTGGTCAGTCAATTTCAAGCTGCTTGGATTTTATTCAGCAAACACAGGTTAGTAAAACTGATACTATGTTAAACTAATACCTATTTCTGCCTCATGGCAAGTGCTATTTTATTCAGTTTTAATTAATATAGTCCTCAGATCTAGCACCGCGTAGGCAAGCCCATTAGGCCAGATAGACCATGCTCGATGTGTCCTCCAATTCCATACGAAAAACATGACAGCGAAAATAGATACAAATTTCTAATCGTGCTTGTTTTCATTGAAATTGAAGTGGCGCGATCGCAATATATTACCCTCATGATATTTATGGAAGCGTACAGATAATTCACAGGCGGCCTCCTCGTTGGCACACTCGGCATTAGCAACAATTTGATATTGCATTTTGAGTTTGCGTTCGAGCAAAATGATCAATGATCAACGTAAACACGATTTTTAAGTGCGTCGCATTCGCTACGAGTTCAATGAGACCAAGCACTTTAAGAAGCTTAAGAAGTTAGTATTGAGTTCTTCATGTTTTGCTAACGCTTCCAGGCACCTGAAGAGCTTTGCCAGTTTCGCGGGAGACAACTCGTCGTGGTGGAAGGCGGGCGTGGGCGTCGCCGCCGCCACCATCATGGGGCTCGTTCTCATCAAGATGTTCAACTTCCAGCGGCGGTAGATGTCACAAATAGATTTAAATCGTATAAAGTACCTAATCTTGAGCCGAAATTAAGTTGCATTGTTATCAAATAATGTGGGCCAATAAGCCTCATACGCACATATTAGTCGAAATTTATAATATTACTCCCAATAGAATCACGTTCTCAGGACAGCGGCTATAAAGCAACTGGTTTATTGGGACGTCATCATGGGCCAGTAAATGGAGTTAGAATACTATTGTATTGTTCTTTTTAATTTACTCCTACTGTAATCGCAGCATTGATTTTTTTCATGCATTATTTTTTCATTAAAATTTTTCGATATGGAATAAGTTATTTATTGAATAAATTTATGAGCAGGATGAAACATGAGCCAGAATGTGGTTTTATTAAAATTAAACATATTAAACAAAATCTTATTACACGCGTGATTTACTAACGTGTTTCTAGTCGACAAAGTAGTAGTCCCTTATTCTGTAAGGCGGCAAAAGTTTTAGACTAAGCCCATCACCGGTCTGGAGCGAAGTTGGATGAGGCTCGGGGGGCGGCAAAGTTGAAGGAAGTAGTTCCGTAGAGCAACGCGCCCCTAAACATTGCGGAGGCGCATCGCAAGGCACTATCGTTACTATCGAGACCGCATTTTAAGCAAACGCCTTAGCCTGACATGCTTTCTTGTACCTAAATGAATAAGTGAGAATAAATAAATAAAAATATAGTAACAGGTAGTGAGTATGAAATGTAGGTACTGACCATATTTTAATGCCTTGTTAAAGTTTGAACAATGGAACTTCTTGACATTTAGAGGTCCAAAGGATCTCGGGTTTGGGCGCTCCTTCTGTCACCTAGTTAGTCGACCACTACATAGGCAAAGCACCTTTGCTTTAGTTCATCTCTCTTAGAAGCAAATTAAACATAGGCATCTGACGTTCTGCATATGCGACCATCTATATGAATGTGCAAGTAATTCCGCTAGAAACGCGCTCGTAAGTCGCAACTGTAATTAATTCAGTCTTCTAGTAGGAATTCGAAACATATTACGATTTAGTTGAAAAGGTTTGAATTGTGAGTTCGTTATAGAAGGCTATACACTATGTTCGCGCACCAATCACACTACACGCATTTGTAACGGTTAAACATGGATATGTTCGAGTTTATCGGCGAGCGCCTCACGCTGTAGTGATTTTTTGGGCGAACCCAGTTTTATGGTTTGCAGAAGAATATAATTTTATCTACGGCATAAAGCTGTGATTGCTAGCAAATATAGTAAGAAACTAGGAACACACATCGTAATGCCTGCCGCTGCTAAGTTATATTAAATACATGAAGTATTACGATTATGTCACAATTCTTAAAAAGAATGTTAATATTACAATACCAAAGATACGTATTCCATAGAATATGTATTCTATAGAAATTTTATTTTCAGTTGTAAATAAAAACTATGATTCGTCATGTTGTATTTATTTTGAAATATCCCATATGCAGACCAGTATTAGTTACAAATGATATAATATTTATGTTAATTTTGTATTATATAAAACACTTCGGGCAGCAATATTACTACTCCTTTTTCTGATTTAAAATAATTCTGTAAAAATAGTGCTAATTTCTTTGGTTTGAATTTATTTTATTAATAGTAGTCCACCTGTGGCTGAACCTGGTTAGGAATCCAATCCTATATGGGATTATGTAAACAAGTCCATATAATGGGAGAATCAATTTAAACCATTTCTAGCATGGAACTATTTCTGCGTCCCGATGAAAAGATCTGGAACTCGTTGAATTAGGGTGTACGCTAAAACTTACACGTGTGCACAAAGAAAGTCTGCTACGATTATCCGACAAAGGCTAGAACAACCGCGACATACTCAGCTCATGCAGCGTTATAATAATTTTTGACCTCAATTATACTGGTTTCAGGTAGTATGTTCAAATTGATCGTTTGTTAATTTATTATTTGGCAATAAAATCAACAATATAATAGATCAATCGTCGCCTGTCGCACATATACCTGATACCCACAACTGCACCAGTTAGCGCTGCTAATACTGTTTTCCATAACACAGGCGAGCGCAGTTCATTGGTGTAAGTTTGTTCACTATATCTCACAGATGCGGCGGATCTCGCGATTAGTGTTCAAGTAAACCGCCGTTAGTTAATAATAAGCTTTAAAACGATAAACGATTTAACGAACTTGAGGAAATTTGACGGAAATTAACGAGTCCCCTAACATTTACTAGTTTGGACATAGGAATGAAAATCATAACTTGTTATGTATTATAACAGTGTTTATTATGAAAAGATCTATTTTACTTTTACATCTCAACACAATGAAGAACAAACAATAGTATTGTATTAACTATTAATTAAATTCGGTATTTTATAACATTTAAAACTTAGGAGATTGTGTTTTCTATGTTACAAAACATTAATTTTATATTATTTATTTGGTAAAGGAATACCTTGCCTCTGTGGTGTATCCCTGAGCATACAAGAGGAACAAAGTAATCTGTCCATGTTAGTTTTCATGAAGTGTTTACAATTAAACTCCCTACATCCAATTATTATACTTATGTTCTATGGCTCTCACAATGTTTTACATATTTTGTTGTTATTGAAAATCTGTATCAATTAATCTACAATTGACATATTGTAATGAAATAAGTAGCCACTTGCGGTATAGCTTTAACTAATTTTGACAAATGTACTTATACAGTATAACGAGTTTATTGAAGTGCTGCAGGCATTTATTAATTGTGCTACCTTATATTATATTACAGTAATAATGTAATGCAATATGCATTTCATTTAGCCTTTATAGAGGGATCCTATTATTGATTTTAACGTAAAAGAAAAGCTTTAGTTGATTATGACCTGTCTGTAAATGTATAAAATCTGCATTATACTATTGAAAACAATTTTAATTAAGAACAAATTAAGACTAATCTACACTGAAAACAGCTTATTTTTTGAAAAAAAAAATCTTAAATACACGGAATTAAACATTAATTTATATGTTTAATAAATCAAACATATTGTTAAGTTATCAGTAGTAAAATGCACTTTACATAGTCGTAAATCTCAATCGAGAAAAGATTAAATTATGTAATGAGAATATACTTCAGTCACAATAAAATGAAAATAAACCATAATTATATACTAAAGCTTATATTACTTGTAATTATTAATACGGTCGTTGCCGGTCTCGGCTGCTGAAACAAAAGAACAAATTGTTAAAACTACTCAATCATAGTACACAGGTTAGGTTAGATTATGTATGCTATTTGGTTAGATTAGCGTTCAAATCAAACGTATCTTCGGCCACAAACTTTCAACGAGTTTACTCACAGTAAGCTTGTTCACTCTGTGATAGCCTCAGTGTGACGTAATACTAATTACTTCGCATAATGTCATGGCGTATTGTACTTTTACAGTCGGCAGGTGACACTTACTATGATCCCTTCATTAAATGCCGCATGTTTATATCTTAATTATGATAAATCTATAATAGACTTAACATATATTGACTGATAGACCTCACACATCTTTGAGAACTTTGTCAAACTCAAGCGTATAGGTTTTCTAACGACGCCTTCCTTCAGTAACGTTATTTTATACCTTTATGCGTATATAACTTTAAAAATTAGAGCAGCATACCTAGGATTAAATTTCCATCTCTAGTATCATTAGTTCTTACCAAATGAATGAATTTGCTTTAAACCTTGATTATAACTTTGCCGGGCTCTGCTTTGAACCTTGCGGCTCGTAAACGTCGGTTTTAGTGCTTGTTCAAGTTCAAACTGGTTGAACTTACCTGACGTCGCGAGTGAATCGCGCGCTGCGCCGCTAGTTCGACGTGAATAAACAAGAATCTCACTCGTTTGATATTGCCGCTAGCGCACCTGTCGCTAACTTGCCCGCTACATAGACCGCACGTGCGTTTCGAACGTGAACACTTGGATGTTACGTCGTATCTTTGATATTTCGTGACCGCGCGCGAGTCAACGTGAACAAGCACTTAGATATTCAAAATGGCCACTGACCCGCCGTCCCCGCGCATGGCGCCGCCGCTGCTGCCACGGTCGCCGCCACCGCCACCACCGCCGCCGCCGTAGCCGCGCCGCTCCCCGCGGTCACCACCGCGATCGCCTCGCCCGCCCCAGCCACCGCCGCCGCCGCCTCGTCCGCCGCGACCGCCACGTCCCGGTCCGCCGTTACCGCCGCCGCCGCGACCACCACCGCCTGATATACATTCAATACATTGAGTTTCTAGACTGGAAAACTAATTGGATTTGTTTTTTTTTCGTTTGATAACTGAACTAGCTTTGTGTTTATAATAATATAATGTTGATTTTTTTCTTCTAGAAAATTTAGGTTTCGGAAGAATTTAGGAAGTATTGAACAATATGAATATTTGCTAAAATATTCCTCAAATTTATGTAAAATCAAATAGCCGCTCCTATTAATTCACATATTGATTAATGTTTGGCAAGTCGGATCAGACAGGAACCAGATTACCGCAAATATATATACCTATTGTAAAAACAAACATACCCTTTTATTTAGAGCAACATTTGGATATAATTTTTCATTGAAGACCCATTTGAATTGTAGACTAAAGAATCAAACATGTAGGGTAAATTTTAAGTAAAAGTTATTCATAACCTACTTACATTTAAATTACAATGAAAATATTATCATTACCTGAACCGCCTCCACCGTTGTCGCTGCCGCCGCCTGCGCCACCAGGCTTGGCTTCATTGCATCTATTGCAAGCTTTCCTCCACGAGAAGTTAGTGTTCCCGCAGCTAGGGTTGGGACAGCGCCAGTCGCCTTCCCGGTTGCCGGAGGGCGGTCCGCCACCGCCCCGCCCACCGCCTCCTCCGCGACCGCCGCCGCCACCACGTCCTCCTCTAAAGCCGCCACCGCCGCCTCCTTTACCACCTCCCCAGGTATTCTGACGCTGAGCGAGTGACACCTTAATTGTAGTTCCGTTGAATTCCTTTCCGTCAAACCATTGTATCGCCGAAGAAGCGGCATTCGAGTCCTCATAAGTTACAGTAGCTTCGCCCTTGGGTTGTCCGGTAGATTTGTCTTTGTACATCCACACTTTTGGTCTCTGCGTTTTTTTATCGGTCTAAAATTTAAAAAGTATATCTATAAGCAATAAACTTAACTACGATTTAATGGTAATATTAATTAAGGAGGATAGTGCTCATATATTGTCATAGACTATAAATTACATGCAATACCTTAATAATCCCGATTGACCCGAAGTGTTGACATAATTCGTCTTCAGTTGTAGATGGATTCATGCCTTGAATAAAAACAGTGTCTTCTTGCGTGACCATGTCACCTCCACCTCTGTCCCCTCCGAAACTGCCACCACCTACAGATTATAATTAAATGTTATTTCAAGAAATTATAAGCAAAACAAAACTATTTACTCTTTAGTTTTACCCCTATCACTCTGAACACATTTTATTGCCTTCTTCATTATTTTTTTTTTACCATAGTTCATATAAATATATTTTTAAATTGCCATGATGTAATTTATATTGTCCTTTTAATCGACATACACCATTAAGGATCCTTTGGAGTCGAAACCGATGAGATGTCAGTATATATTTCAACACCTTAATACCCATGTTTTAACACCTTAGTACCCATAATTAACGCAAGACTCGATATTCGCAAACACTTAAGATACCAATAACGATAATTTAAAACCTTATAAAATATTACAGATCAAAATGATGTTTTGTTTAACATGTTTATTTGATAAAAACCTTTAAAATTTATACCCCCTACATCACAGCATTCGATAAATTTAATTTAATATCGCATATGTGTAAAGCGCAGGGCTGCCAAAAATATAAGATATACAGTGTTTCTGGTACGGTATGGTATATAAGTTTTTCTAATAATTAATACTTTAAAAACAGTACCCTTCTGCTGACGCATTCGGGCAATTAAAATGAAATGATTTTTAACCAACTTCCAAAAAGGAGGAGGTACTCAATTAGTCTGTATTTTTTTTTTGTGTAAACAAAACCAAGAATAGAATCTTACACTATACCATTCACTCTGTATATCAATGTTACACAAAATACCTCATGTTTTTACTATACGACTTCTGTTTGCACTAAACGAGACTGCTGACAAGTAACCGTCTTTCTGCTGGATAAAACTGACTTATTGAGTCTGTTTATCACTTATTAATAAATAAACAAAAATACACCGGACACATGGGAGTTCGTGAGTTAATTTCCTTGATCAGTTGTATTTTCGACTCTTTAGTATACCAGCTTAATTATAGGATTACCGTTTCGTAGAGATTTTTTAATAAAATTGTTTTAATTATACCACCATGGAAATGATTTTGTGAAACTTGATAAAAACCTACTTATAAAATTGTAGCTGCACCAAACCTTGTAATACCATCTTGATAAATATTCCAGCATTTTCCGACAGTTGTATTATACACAAAGTAATATTTTATTGTGCTCTGCAATAGAGCTATTCACTTAAACCACCCTAAACTAAGCTAAACCACCCTTGTGTAAGAAGATAAGGAAGCACCGTGTCGAATTCGACTCACACCAAATAATCTATAAAAACGTTTAATAACGCATGTGTCAACAGCCTAGTAGTGGTACCTCATGAAAATAATAAACGGAACGTTGAATGCAAAAATTGATTTGGCAGCCCTCCAGAAGTAACAAATAAAATATGACAACAGCACCACTCGCTCTTCGCGAGGAGCTTTACCTTTATTATAACCACCCCCCCTGCCGCCGCCACTAAAACAATAAGAACACCGTTTAGTACACATTGGGCGGTCCGGGGGCACATTGTACGGGCGCGAAGACATTTAGGTCCACCTCTATTGGTTAACCTTAGTCCGAGAGTTGGTCCTTTTTCCATAATGTTATACCTTTAAAAACTAAGACATTTGTTCGTGAACGTTAAGTATTGTTAATATTTTTTATCACACATGCACAGTGATAATAAATACTCATAAATTTAAAGACAAGGTATCACTAAACAGCAGACATATAATAAAAATTGTATGTAATTAAACAAAGACTGACAAAGATCTTTATACCTGAGAATGTCCTGTAAGGATTTTTCTTCCCTTAATCCCTATTTTTTTTATAACGGATAGTTGCAGTTGGGCATCTAAGTATTTACAGTTTCACCAAGTAATATATGAATAAATAAAAATATCTAAGGAAGGACTACAGAGATGTTTTTACTCTGAAATATTTTTTGTAGTTATGTTTCTGTCTTTCAATAGGAGCTTTGGTAAACATAACGGGACACAAGCACACATTATTAATAAATCTAATAAAGCATCATAATTCTGCAAATCCCCAATTGTTTTAAAACATAACAAACATCTTTGGAAAAGCACAGATTAAGGTATTTAAAGCAAGACAACATAACATTTAAACAAAATAACTTGGTATCAATACAGAAATTTCATACAAATTGGAAATTGAATGCCTTTTGCAGAGATCTAAATTATCTATCAGAAAATTTATGAAACTTTAGCAATGTTATAATACAAAATTGATACAAAACATACATACAAAATGACATCCTTTTTACCTAAAACTGCAGCTTTAACACCAAGATCAATCTGAGATCACGTCTAGTCCTAATAAAGTGAATCATGTAGAAAACTAAAATGTAGAAAACTAAATAAAAACAACAGATAAACATAATTACATGCAACATCTATTCAAGTAGGATTTTTCAATAACTTACTAATTACAATCATTATACTTATAACAAAATTATTTCATACACATGTTATACCCAATTGTGTATACATATACCTTAGATAATATGTATACAGGTACCAAATTATAACATACGTAATGTAACAATCATTGATTTTGACATAGAAAGCCTGTTTTCCCTTAAAATATATGTCTTCCCTTAAAATAATACCCAATGCTTAATGTTAAGATAAATCACACAACTTTATGTAATTTGATGATATGATGATAAATGAATTTTTATTGACACACTTTATATGAAATAATCTCAAATATCTGACTCTTATTATGTAGGAGTCACAAAGATTACCAATTTCTTTTTACATGGCTGCAAATTGATAAACGAATGAAAGCCAACATTTGTTTTGCACAGTAAAATATCTTAGTATTTAATTAAGCTTTTGTCCACTTATCTATTGTCAACTAAAGAGATTATACATAGGTACTCGTTAATTGGGTAAAATTATCGTAAGTAAAGGGCATCTATGTTACGTTTTATTTTTCTTAAGTTATGATGCATTACTCAAATATCTCAAAAAGTATGTCACATATAATAGTTTATTGATGTGGAAACTGGAAATGTTTACGAAGGAGAAGGTGGACTTCAAAACTGCTCAAGTAGGAAAAGGTGTTCAGGTATTAATTGTCTTATTTTGGCTAACACTGCTCAGACGCCAGCCCTAAAATTTATATAAGTCTTCATTTTAGAATAGAGTCTTTTTATATAAAATGTTTAATGGTGATCTAAGTTCACCTGATTGTAAAATACCACTCAAGGGCATTAGTAATGAACACCAGGTAAGATAAGTGTTGGCCACAGAAGTGCGATACCTCAGACTACTTAATAAATAAACCCCTTACAGTTCTTACACTACATCCATCAAACCAGAATAAAGCAGCATATTACCAGCTGTCATTAGGAAATAGCCGGTGGTGCGTAGATATGTCAGAACACAGAAATATGGTACATGACCTTTAATTAGTGAACCTTCAATAGGTACAGAAATGAAGTTACTGGTACATTAGGTTTTAAAAGTAGTGTACACAATCGTTAAACCGAATATCAGATATTAGGGCTAATTCTATCAAACATCATAATAAGCATTATTGATGACCCTTGTGACGGTGTGGTCGCCATACCGGTCTGTCACACAGTGGGTTTCCAGGTTCAATCCCCGATCAGACAGAAATGTGAATGATAAGTTTAGATTTCTGTTCTAAGTCTGGGTATTTGTGTATTCGTCTTTATGTGTCCATGGTAGCCACGACACAGGAGAAAATCCTACTGTGGGGCTGTAAGTGTAAAAAGCGATTATGTTTTTGTGTTTAATTATGTTGACTACCTTTTGCTTGTATTTGCCACTCCTTCTTCTTCTTTCTTCCTTTCTTGAAGGTGATTTCATTCTTCATATTTTCATATTAATTTTCAAATTTCATATTACATTATCACATGTTAATCGACTATGTTATAGCCACTTATGGATTAAAATTTACCAAACAAAATATAAACCAAACTAGGTATTGATAAAACCTAGATTATAGGAATGGAATTACATCGTTTTATAAACATACTAATAATTTAAACACGTTTTTAGAAACTTAAAGCTAATTGGGATAAATAAGTTTTATATTTGGCCAACCATTTTACCATTTACACCATAATATGTATATATTTAATTAGAAAACCTGTTGTGTACAAAAAGCAAAAATTAAATTAATGTAAAATACTATTTAAAGTGGAATAAAAAACATAAATGCATGTTTTACAATTTTTAAGTGAGCTTTGTTATTGATTTTGGGTGGTCTGATGTGTACTTAGTTTTATTGATTCGAAAAACCATATACATTTTACATAACGAGTTATGAAATTTAAGAAAATAAAATTGATATTAACAAATTTATCTGAGATAAATAAAATAAGAAACACATAATCTTAGGCCGTTTTTTTTCTTATAACTTATGATTACATATAATTACTTCCAGTAGAATATTCAGCAGACTAATCTACTGGTATTTTATGTTAGTTTTTCTGCTCAGAGGTACACTTATAAAAAATATATATTATACCTACCATATATTAAGCATACAGAAAAGGGTGGAATGAAAAGGTGTAGCACACACAAGAGACTTAGTTTACTCATCTTTCATCGTCATCATTTGTAGTTGTATTGCATCAGTCATTAGAGAAAAATTGCTATTTAAAAGATAATCACATATACTGCAGTCAAAACTATCCTGATGTTAAGTTAGAAATTATCTGTGTCAAGACGATGAAAAGTAATAACTGTAGGTATGCACATCAATGAATATTATTTATTCAAAACGATTCCATTTAAAGCATAATACTAATACTTTATGATATTGATTATGAATGTTTTATAAATATAACATATCGCTGCTTTGCATCAATAACTGCACAATTCAAAAATTCATCAATTTTAAGTTAAAGGTATAGTTTTATCCTAATAATACTATTATTATAGAATTGAATACTTGATGATCTAACCCCAGTGCAGTCAAAATGAAATATCTTTATATTGCATAGCAGCAGCAATATATTAAATTTTGTATTATCATTCCCAAACTATACTGTTTCATTATTGCAACTATATTGAGTGATATAAAGTAAGAAAATTGTATGAAAGTTTCAATTTTCAGTGAAAAACTCCAGCATATCCACCCAACTAGTTTCCACGAAATATGCATTTAACTAATCAGAAAAACATGTAGTAAATAATTTATTCTAAATTTGATTTTTGTTTTTTTTTTTTAGAAATAATTAACTGTGAAGTGCTTACTCACCCATATCCTCCATCTCTATTGCCCCCGTCTCTATTGTAGCTAGGCCGGTCCCCGCCTCCAGCTCCATACCCCCTGTCGCCGCCAGAGTAATTGCTTCCGCGGTCACTGCCGTAGCCGGAACCACCTCCGCTGCCGCGGTCACTGCTTCCGTAGTTGCTGCCCCCGCGATCTCCACTCATGTTATAATTGTTGCCGCCGCTATTGCGATCATAACCTCCACTTCCACCGTATCCGGAACCATAGCTTTGGCCATAATTACTCCCAGATTGACTGCCACCATAGCCGCCACCATTATCTCCTGCAGGTTTTAACAATATTATACAGGATTCTCGTAAAATACAGAATGATCACCCTTTTTATTTTAAATAATCAGTATTACCTCCAGAACTTTGTTGATTCCACTCCGGTGCCTGGTTCTGTCCACCGTAGCCGCTTTGATTATAGGAGCCTTGTTGTCCGCCGCCGTAATTGTTATCGTTTGATCCTAATGACGGCGGGGGCATAGAATATTGAGCGGAGTATCCGCCGCCACCGCTATAATCACCGGACGAATAAGCTGTAATATAGAAAATCGTAAGAACGTAGCTATTTAAGAAAGAACGTAATTAATATTATAACAGCACTTACGATCGCCCATTTTGCGGAAGATTAATAAAAGAGAATAAGTAAGTGATTTTAGGAAAAGTAATCAACAACCAACGAAAATTAGGTTAAAAAAAGCCAGCACGCTTCAATAAAGTGCAATGGCGGCGAACGGAATGAACGAAACGAACGATATAGGAAAACGGCGTCGCGCGGCATGAAGCGTCAACTTAGCCGTCGCCCGTTACGTCAATAGCGTCAACGCCGTCAACGACAACGATGTCTATTATCTATGGTGGACGCAACCATAACCTCCCCTAGGAGTATGTTCTGGCGTATGGCGTTCTGTGGTATTATACGTCCATGGTTTAAGCAATCTTCTACTAAAACATTTTTTTTTTAATTAAAATATGTAAAATAAATACAAGTTATAACTTGTATTTATTTTACAACAACACCACACAACAAAAACAAAACGTTCTCGATCTTGCTGATTTGTTGGTTTTACGTATTTGATTACTGCATAGTTGTAATAACATGCAGGTGTAATTTTAAATTTTATAAAAAAAATATTTGTACTGATTGAAGCGAAGGTGTACGTATCAAATATAGCGAATAGCTGTTTAATTTTACGTTCCTTATAACACAACGTATATTATAATAGTGTAAAACAGGCCCACAGATTAGGAATGCGACTTGGCTGGGCAAAAATCGATTTTATAATAATAGATTTTTCTGTTAATCAAATAATCGATTATCCAAAAATCGATGTATCTGCAAAAAACTAATCGATTTTTTAAAAATCGATTATTTTTTTGGTTTCAATTTTGACGACCAAAAAAAAAACGGCAATATGGACAATATGTAACTTGGCGACCAAACGACACTAAAAAAAATGACAATATCAACAAAAAAATCGAAATTCTAAAATTAAATATTTATGGTCAACAAATCGATTTTTAAAAATCGATTATATTAAAACAAAATAATAGATTTTTTAAATAATCG
>DWNE01003776.1:0-16154 GCA_018249875.1 Cecropterus toxeus
GCAACATTAGTGCCTTTGTATGCACCTTATGAGGATTTGTGTGGCAATGAGGCAGTTAACATCAAAAATGTTAATATATATGTATATATTAAATAAAAAATATCATGCTTTATATAGATATCACATAGATATTTAAAATGTGTATTGATGAAAAGGCTTATATTGTGTTGTACTTACAAATACAGTAAATACCTATCAATAAATAGAAGAAATTATATATTTTTAATATATAAGGTGTAACCCGTTCACTGGGAATTACCAGTCGGCCCGCCACAGTGCTAATATTGTATGCGCGTAACGAAATCTATAAAGGTGTGAAACGCTTATTATCATGTTTTATAAGTTTGATAGAACCAAGATTGGGGTAAAAAAAATATGGCAAGAAGACATTTAAATATCCCTTCTTGACTTCGAGGGCTGGCCTCTTATGGTTGAAGAGAAGTGAGAGAAAGATGTTGATTGTTATATAAGTGATCTTGATTCGTATTCAATTTTTTTTAAATTTTGCACATGTTCTATCATTAGAAACATTGGAGTATAAATTTGTTATTATTTTCGACAACAAGCAGAAAGCTCTTCTAGCAGTAAAATAACAAGCCTGCTTTTTACAATACGTAAATCTCATAAAAACACATATCGCCCACATTGCACCAAATGGAATTTACCGTGAAATGATCCGTAGTGAACGCGTTACATGGTGATAAGATACAAATAATCTATGGAATAATGCAAATTTAATGAAGACTACAAAGTAACATTATAATAATCGTGATTAATACCTACTATTACTTTCGGAATAAATGAATTAATTATAGTAATATATTTTGATGACTATACGCACACAACTTAGGCAATGTTAATATATTTTTTTCTATTTCCAGCTTCTGCGCCTAGTATGAAAGAAAATCCTAATACATCGGGCGTAGAATACAGAGTGGCGCAGTCCGGCGACGCAACCTGCAACGGCCTATTCAGTGCCACAGAAGGCTCCAGGACCATGGCTCTCAAGAGAGGTAAGAAAGACCAGTATTTTCTTAACTAAAAACCTGCAGAACCCACTTTATGGTAAAAGTCGATATCATCTGTTATCGTAATAAACTGTAGTAATCAACCTCAAATAACATTAATATTACGACGATCCTACTTCATATAAGATTAAGTCGGTATCTAAACTCAGACCAAACTATTCAAATCAGTATACTTTTACCATCGATAGTATAAATCAGAAATAGATAGAAATAAGAAACACCTATAACAGAAATGTATGTCGTCATATTGATTAAGACTTCAAACGATAACTGCAATTCGAAGTAGTGCAATGCGACGGAATCTCAATGAAATCACACCTTTCACACATACAAACTACAAATAAATCCGAATGTAAATGACCACAGTTGCTCAAGGATATCTGTAATAAACCCCATAAAAAACAGTTTTGAAATTAGCCACAGACACGTGTTACACCTAAGGACTAAATTTGAACACCTGTTCTGACCAGAACACAGCAGTTTAAATACAGCTGTTTTTTGTTAATAACAGAGGTGGTGGTGGCGTCTCCGGAACCAAAAATGATTCTATCATCTTCCAAAACTTTAATTTTAACGACTATTCAATATTTTTCAGTATCTGTCCGCTTCAACTGCCAGTTCCCTTCCTGGATGACTTTCTCGCACACCTGGCACACCCTGGACTTCAGCAGTAACTACACTTTCTACCAGCGGAACGCCACTCTCCGGATCACCAACCAAACGGGCGCTGATATCAAGGTCTACTGCGTCAATGTCAAGGCCAGCTCCCCGAGTGGCAATTCGGTGGCTTTGGTGGCTCATTGGCAACACCATTGGTGAGTTAGAAGCTTTTATAATCACAAATCAAGATATGCAGGAAACGCTTGTAACTAAGTAAAGAATGGAATGGCTGCTGGTCGTTTGGCTGATTACTCGAAAAGTATTTAAGGTCTTGAAACATGTGAAGAAATCTAAAATGCTACAAAATAGTCATTTTTTAAATCAGAAGAAAGTACTCAATAATTCAAGTATGTATTTCAGTCAAGAGAAGGTTCTATCTAAAGTCAATCACAGAAATGATATGACACTGGACTTCTTACCATCCTGGCCTCTGGTATACTACAGCTACCCCTCGTTACCATAACATTACTTTACAACACTGTGATATTAGTTCGGTCATGACCGAGCTAGGAGCCACAGCCCTCCTGGTCGGAGGTGTCCGGCCTAAGGAGCCACGGAAGCAGTCGCCCCACAGATGGACGAATCACAGATGTGTTCTTATCCCCGAGATCTAAGATAGTCGCCTCATGCGTAAGTGAGCCGACAACCGCACACCAAACAACTTACTGTGATAAAAAACTACAATCCTTCTATTTTGATTTCCAGTGCCTCCCGCTACGTGTGTGTGGTGCTATACCGTAGAGATACCTTCATCGCGGAGCTGCAGCGAGGGTCTCCCACCTCAAGGCCAGATGACGCCTGCTCACCTCATCACTTCAATGCCATCACTGCGCCCTATGTAACTTTAGTTGGTCAGTATCTGGATCAAATAGATTTGTTATAGGAAGATGGAATTATGACTGAGTCAGTAGATACAGATAAATGAAACAACATCAAATCACATAAGTTTGTGGTAAGTGATCTTTTATCGTGTTGCTATCCTTTGAGAGCGAATGTCGGCAAATAGCCTCGAAAACGTTTTACTGTTCCGGACGCGTGTCGGCTTATAGTCGCCCAATTCTCGTGCTGCGGCTGGCATAATTATGTTTATCCTAAGAAGCGGGGCTATGACCAAAACATTCATAGGGAATTAGCGATCAATACCAGAATGATTTTATAGAATTAAAGTATCAAATGAGCGTGCAATACCCCGTGCTACATGATTGATCACTGCCGCCAATGGACATCTGTAATCAATTTTATATAGAACCACCTAAAGTCAATCAGAGATGCGTTGCTACTCCTCATGATTAAGATGGTCACATCATTTGACAATGAACTGGGAACCACGAAATTTCACCCAAACCCAAGAACTACATGCTATAAAATAATTGAGACGCTAGTACCTCCGGGGTTGATTTTGCATATTTTTTTAGTCATGGAATTCGTTTTGATTTGCAATCGTAACGTTAATATAGATCGTAGCATTAGTTTTGACCATAACCCTGATGTTAATCGTCATTGTCAATGATCTTTTTCTCTCGCATCTTGTTTTAATGACACGCTATCAAAATTTCTAATAAATCTTTAAATATTTCCAGCAAGCAATCCAGAGTCAAAAGAATGCCCGTATCCCGGGAAGTACGCAATACAAAACCATCGCCAACTGCGAACAGCGCGGTCACTCGACAGACCCAGACGAGACGTGGAACGTAGGAACCACACTAGGTTGTTCAACTTTAGCGTAAGGAACATGTCGGAGGCTCCGATGTTGAGGAGCAGACGTCAAGCGGAGCCGCTCAGTTGTGCCGGCTCTGTTTACAGCAGGCTGGAGGTTGGCTGCAACTCAGCGAAGAACATGGAGTTCTACTCTTCGTGTGAAAATAAGGAGTTGGTTACAGGTAAGGGTTAGGAGCTTATTCATTCGACGAAGAATAGCTAATAAGGTTAGATTCTGGAAAGATTTTTATGTTAGTAACTAACTTTGTTGCATGGCTGCATGTTTCGGCTGGTATGTCACGTCGTCCCTAATTTTCATCATTTGACCATCTTAAAGTATTTTATTGCACATTAACATCCAATGTACAGAAAGATACAAATTAGCCGTAGACCACGAATCATTTACTTCTGACGTAAATCGCTTTGCGCTTCACACGTCAATGTTGGACGTTAATAACCAGTATGTATGTATATAACCTTGTATGTAAGATTATTACATTGTGGTAAAAATCGTTCAAAACTGACGCTTGCAGCGCCAAGCGATCGTTTTATTGACGTTCCTGTACCAATGAACAATGGAACAACATATTACTGTGCTTCAGCCTTTTGCAGTTGCGAGTCGAATCCACGGGGACTAAAACGTATCATAAAATCATAAAAACCCGTAACATTTACAGCGTACACGTGCCACGGCGGTTGGTACGAGAACGGCGTGTCGTTCGTGGTGACGACGCCGGTGACGCGCGACAGCACCGCCGCGCGCCGCTACTGCTTCGTGTCGCGCGACGCGCAGGCCGGCGCGCTCGCGGTCGCGCGCTCCGCCGCCAACTGCGAGCGCGCCGCCGCCGACCCGGACGCGCTGCTGTTCGACACCGCCTTCACCGGTCAGTATCTGTGACGTGTCGGGCCGCGCGCCGCTACTGCTTCGTGTCGCGCGACGCTGGCGACACTCCCCAACGCGCTGCAGTTTCACACCGCCTTTATCGGCCAGTGTCTTGGTGGCATCACGAACCGCGCCGTCACTACTTAGTAAGATATCTACAACAAAGCAAAATAACACGGAGAATACACCGCATCAGATCTCTCAGTGCCACAAAGCAGTCGCTCCAAATATTATTTCAAATTATGAGCGAATTACGCTGCAATTTGCAATATAAATATCACATTGAACACTTAAAAAATTTGAAGACCCTGGTCATACAATGCAGGGAGATCAATGCTACAGGCGAAGTCGACTCAGAAGTCGATCGTAGATTGCATTCATAAATTTGTTTTTAATACTCAAATGGTCTAGGTAATGACGCGCTTTGTGACTCGTTGTTGTAAAGCTCATCGCTAGGTGGCGCGTTGCGTATGGACCCATGAGACTTTGGCCACAAAAATTACCGAGTTAATGAGTAAAGTATACGCGAAAAAACAAAGTATCGGTTAGTCTCAGAAAAATTTCTTACATTTCTAAGAGTTGCATACTGTTATACAATACTTAATAACTTTTATTTATTTTTTCAGGCAAGTGTCAAGACGAACCGAACAAGCAGCCCCTTCAAAGAATACCATCACCTTACATTATTTATGTGTTGCCAGTAATTCTACACTACATCATACCAAGGTGATTTACGACCCATAAAAATTAACTATCATTGTAACCCTCTCATACATGTAACTATATTTTGACACGCACTTAACAGGCTTATTGGAATAAACGTTCAAGCACTTTGTAATCAAAACATACGCATTTTTTTTGTAATTTTAAAATGTGTTGATATAATTTCCCTGGCGTAAAATGTATATTTTCTTGTGCTAAGAATGTTATTTATATATAATGGACTGTAGAAATTAATATAAGAGGCTCATTTATAAACCTTTCCTACCTATCTTTATAAATGCACGTTTTAAACCACATTTATATGGACACCTTTACAAAAATATTTTGAAAATGAATACATATATGTATTTAGTACACAAAGTATCGTACTTACGCCTAAAAATATGACTTTGAAATATTGAATTGAAAATAATTTTCAAACGACGTTGCGTTAACTTTGGGAAACAGTGTCTGTCTTATTTAGAAATTTTCAAAGTTGTTCGTTAATAAATTAGAAGTTAAATGCAATTCTATCCAACGAAAATAATCGCTTTCATATAAAAATAAATATATTTACATACTTAAATTAAACTTATTGTATTTATCCAGCTTAGGTGTTAATGACAGACTGAAAAATAAAGCATAAATAGTAATTGGTCCTTATTATTCGAATTTACAGCTATTTATACAGTCCGAACATTGACCTACTAATGGAGTATTAGTTAGCAATAAAAATGTTCGAAAGAGCTAAAAAAATATGTAAAATAAAAAATAAAATTCAAAAACTGCCCTATTGTCTTTAGCCCAATAAAAATCAAGTTATAATGATTTTACTTGACATAATTACATATAAGGACGACCCGCGAGGCCGAGCGGTTACCATACCGATCTAACGCGCAGTGGGTCCCGGGTTCGATCCCCGGTCAGATAGGCATCTGAATGATGAGTTTAGATTTCTGTTCTGGGTGTGGGCTATTGTGTATTCGTCTTTGTGAGTCCATGGCACCCACGACATAGGAGTACATCCTAATGTGGGGCTACGAGTGTAGAAATCGTCTTTAATCTCTTTTTTCTAAAACCGTTACAATATTCTATTTCCGCTGCTACTAAACTTTAAATGGTTACATAAAAATATTTGAGTAATGTAACAATATGTCTAATAAAAAATAATTTTGAAAATCGGTCCAGAAACGGCAGAGTAATCGGTGAACATACATAAAAAAAATCATACAGTCGAACATAGAACCACCTCCTTTTCGAAGTCTGTTAAAAATAATAAATGTCTATAACTAGGTCAATGAGTCATATTTTTTTTAATTTGTCTCAAATTATAATCTAAAATAATTTATGATGATATTTTTCAATTACGCGCTGAATAATTCAATTTAAATATTTGAGCTACAACTTATAATGATTTTTAAAAGCATCTGATAATTTCATAACACACTTTGTTACAGAAGTAATGAGTACACATACATAATATTACATAATATATAATAGTAGTACATACTTTTTATGTACCCGTTATCTATTACTTGTAATATGGATTCATTCCGTGGAGTTATTTCCGAAATTAAATGTAATTTGTAAATGTTGAAATGTTGAAATTAAATGTAACATTGTAACGTTCATTTTCATTTTGATTAATGATTAATAATCGTTGATATATCCAACAATAAAATTTATCATTTTTTTTGTTTATTATTTATCATCAAACTGAATACAGGACAGAATGTAAGTGTTGAAGTTGACAAATATTTTAAAAATTTCGTAACTTTTTGTTGTATGACGTTGAAAAGTACATATAAACAATTAATTTGACCCTACAAATTAAGAAATAAGCGCTTCATTGTATATTAATTGCATAAAAACCTTTTATTGACTAACCATTAGACATACAGATCTCGATCATTGTATAATTTAGCAAATGTAATAATTTTAAAGACCTGTGCATAATGAATGTATGTAAGATTGTTATTTATAAAGGTCGATAGTGTTGGTGCCTGAGGTTGTGAATTGGTGTCGTGTATATTATTATACAGCATACATTTTCAGTGATTGTTTTACGCACAAATATCGCTTGGAACATCCCTAATTAGCCATAGACTTTACCTACGATTTGCGATTATGTTGTATTTTCTTCTTTATCAATTTGTTTTTAAATAAAACTAAATGAAAATATAAGTATATAGAAGACGCATTCAATATACACTTGGTTATAAAGAGAACAAACAAAAACAACAAATCAAACGAGTAAGCTCAGAGATGGCTCCAAAAAATGTACATAAATGCGTCATTCTGTATAATTTTTATATTCTGTTTTAGTTCCGTAAAGAGGGAAATAGCAAAATAAAGCAAAATATGCAATCAAATCTTATTTAAAGATATACATGAGGTATGTTTACTTTCATTTTGAATAAAAGAAACATACAAATAAGATATGCGTAAAACCAAAAGGTTGAAGTTGACGGCTTGATGTTGTAAACTCGTAATAGTTGTAATACAGAGAAACGTAAAAATTATGCCACAAAACCTCATTTTGAATCCGTTGTGAAAACATAAAATTTTGCTATGGCCCTCTATGTTTAATTTTGATATCATAACGTAGTATTATAATTTTGTTCTATAGTCCTCAAACACCCAACTAATTTTGTTCCTACATTATTATCACAGATTTTTTAATAATCCAACCCTTGCAAATATTAAATATTGCTTAGTATATGCATACTTTAGGGTTATGGCGTTATTATATTAATTGAATGAACATTAAAGCCGCTTGGAGTGAAACCTTAATTAATTACAATAAAAAACTTAAATGAGTTGGAAAATATAGTTAAAGGAATAGCCTAAATGTTGAAATTAATTATTTTGTAGCGAAACTACTACATATTAAGTGTTGCCAGTAGCGTCATCTGCTAAACCAACAAATCATTATCAGATACATTAGCTGCCTACAGGAGTTTATTTTAATTTTTCGATATGGCAACCAGTTTTGCTTTATTTATTATTTTTTACTCCGTTATACTTTGCCTGCCTCCAAAATTCCATCAAAACAGTTTATATAATCGCCATAGCATAGATAATACCATGTAAATAGTTATCTATTATGTAATACCTGTCCAATTTCTTGTAACATTTATTTTTTGTCATATATTTATTTAAAGAACAAATTTGACTTATTGCGAACAAAACAATAAAGAAATGATATAAAAGGTTTGTGTCAAGTTATTTAAATCTTAAAACAATTGAAAATATAATTTTGTCTATGAAATTACAAGAAATTGAACAGCCTATAGCTTTAAATCCACAGCATTGAAGACTGTATATCTCAGAAAATAATTTTATTCTATACATTTGTTAAATATAATAAGCATTTAGCATTTCTTACGTACATAAATATCATAGTTAATAATATTCACATCACAAATTAGTTTTAATCTAATTTTAACGAAGAGATTTTCATATTAATTTCTTTCATTGCACAAAAGTTTAAACAAAATAATAATATTATCATTATGTTTTGTTCCAACGGGGATCTGTGCTTAAAATTAATATAATTATAATTATACGAAACTGCTATGGAACATTTGTACCCACATAATTTTAATAACTGGGTAACAATTAAAAAATAGTTACACGTATGTTTCAACACTCTCCAAATATTTTTTAAGTGTCATTTTTTTACTTAAAATAATACAACTCTTCGTTAAAGTTTAGGTGAATACTTAAATACTAATAAAAATAATTACAAGATTTTTTAATTGAAAACTTAGAACTTCAGAGCAACGTTCAGCAAATTACTTAACGAAGCTTTATTACGAAAATAAACAAAGATTTGAATGTGTTACATTCACGATCGTGGTTGTGTGGTGGTGCTGGTTCTGATATAATATCGGGTTAAGTGACTCAATATAGTCCCAACTTCAACCTCCAATAGAATTCGCATTTGGATGTACAGAAGCCGTAACGAATGTCCAACAAGTGAAAAAAAAATCAAATTGAAAAATATTTTAACGACAAATGGCGGTACCCGTCAATATTATTTCGTCACAGTATCCAGATTAAGATTTTCGTGTGTAGGGGAGACGGAGATGAACTAGCCGAAACAAACGACAATGGCAAATCTGATGTTTTGAAATGTGGTGAATAGATTTAAGTACAGTATAGGGGGGAAAGCGGGTTTAGCTTCCCACTTCCCTCCTTTTTTGTATCCACTAAAATTTGATGAATTTAAGTTTAAACTGAATTCTGAGTTTTCAATAAAAATATGACATTTAATCTTACACATGAAGCTTAAAAAGTTTGTACAAAATTATTGTAACATGTTAATCGTAGCTAGAATAATTTAGTGCGTATTTTGTTTTGTATGCAAAAACGACCGGTGTAGGAAAGGCAGATTGTCGATTTAAAACTTGCTCATTTTGATAGATTTTAGTTTTTTCCTAGTGTTTCGTGTATCTATAATTACTTAGCCCTTCTACATTATATTTAGTAATTAATTTCTATAAAACTATTTTTAACACCCCGATAAAATTAGATTACTCATTTTAAAGCAACCAATTTAAAAAATACGTATGAAGCAAATTAGCGCCAAAAGATTTATTTGTCTTTTTTTAAGGTACATTTTGACGCATTCTTTGCTGTTTGCTCTTCATTGGCGGTACATAGATGTTGTTACAAACGCGCCATCTGATGGTCGCTTTTATAGTTAATAAATAACTATTTGTTACAACTATTCAAAGGGAAGCTATGTTTTCCTGCATCAAGCAATACTAGTTGTAAGTAATTAGCTACTAGGATAAATTAGTTAAGAGGAAAAACAAATACTCATTTTGAGATCCATGTATAGTTTATTTAGATAGTTAAGGTGAACTAGATATAAAATCGCAACAGCAATAATATATTTGTATTTATAGCTATTGAGCGTTAAATTTTTAATAGTTGGTAGGTAGACAGTTGTGAATAATTGAGCTAGTGTTGTTATTTTAATGTGACAGAGATTATTTCTTTGTGGAAGCATATCTCGAGAAAAAATTGTCTTCAATTATCGTATGATGTAATATGAAATGATTTTTTCGAAGTGGAATGTCATCGTTGTTTCCATTGTGTGATATAGATACATTAAATTAAGTATATAGTCGTCAGCATGGATTATAATAAACAGCGAAATTACAATCATTTGTATTATTTTTTTCACTTTTAATGTTCCTTTTTTTTCTAAATATATATTTACTCTGGAATAGAAGAAAGCAGCAGCAAGAGTTCTATGTCCAGCTGTAAGCAGTGCTGCTAATTTTTCTTTATGAACAAAAAGAATACAAAAAGGATTTTGCAATATTTACCTAATTAAACAATGATTACTTAAAAACGTCCTTTATGTAGGTATATTTTTCATCCAAAGGCGATTTCATAAGTACTATCTCATTTCTCCAGCTAAGTTTTATTTACAGGACATTTTAAGGTCGACTGTAGAGGGCGTCGAATCTCAAAATATGTATACCTACATAGTTTTGTAATATTTACTTAATATTTTTTTTTATATATCATTAAATTAAATTGAAACTAAATTCATTTTTATGTAATGTTGAAAAGGTACTGAAAACCAAATCAATTGAATATAAAGTATTTCAACGAAGTCGGTTAATATTTTTTTAAAAACAAAATACCTTTTAATGCAGTCGAATATCTGTAGCGACATCTAGATAGTATTAATATAACTTAACATACATAAAGGCTGTGTCATAAAGTTTATAAATAGATTCCCACAGATGTCGATATAAGTCCACCAAATATATTAAAATTAAATTTAAAAAATATCACTATGTAATCAAATAAAATATATCCTGTAATATTATATTACAAAATATATAAAAATAAAATTACATGAAATCGTATTACTGTTTTAAAATGAACGCATTTTAATTCTACCAACATAATAACGTGATTCAGTATTGCCACTTTACCGAACAGTTATGTCATGTGTAGTTGTTGTGGTTGGCAATTGGCATGCCCGCTTGCTTATTTTCTGCTTTCCTTGCTCGCGTCGTCAGTCAATTGGACTGTACGCTTGAAAGAATACAGTACGCGTAGATAACATACAATTTGCAATAAACAATAAACCCGTGTATCGATACTTGAACCGAAACATACGAACGTTACAAAACTGGGATTCGTGAATATGTGAAAGTGTTTCATAAATCGGGATTCTTGTGTGAACTACAATGTTTCGCGCTTCGAATACCGCCACATAAATATTGTCGAGTCGGAAATGTTGCATTCGGGTTATGTTTGGGGGATCCAGGACACATGAGAGCGCACTATGCTCGAGGCGGGCTAGTCGGGGGTGGTTAAAACATCAGTTAGAATGCAAGACGAGTGTTGGCCGGAGGGGTCGAAACGGAACGGAGTCGAGCGACGGAGGCCTACCAAGGTGTTGAAGATCGCCGAGAGCTTCACCAACTTGGACGAGACGGCGAAGGCGGGCCGTTTCGTTCGGGGCCCTCACTCGAAGGTCGGGCGACGGTTCCAGGAGAACGGTGGTCGGACGAAGCGCGGTGTGTGCTGTGATAATGAGTGTACGGAGTCGAGTGCTAGTGATGAGTACGAGAGACAGGGTGACCGCCGGGTGACGGGATCCTCGTGTACGGCGCTCCGGACCGCGGTAGCCGCCTTGTACCCTTTCGATGACTTCGTCCTCGAGAAGATCGGCACAGGATTCTTCTCCGAAGTTTTCAAAGTAAGTGACTTTCATAACAAACAACTATTCTAAATACTTCATAATCTTTGCTATTTATGGAATTTCTGTATAACTGCCAAATTTATCCATCATTATTTATATTCAGTATTAAGGACTTAAAAGTGTAAGAAAATACTGCTAGGAAAACTAGTATACAATATGCAATTTCTATGTAAGATCTTAACAGTTTGTGACATCTACTACTCATCTGCAATAAACCTAAAACTCTGTAGCAGAATATGTTCTCCAGCTTTCTCATTCTGATACTAAATTTACATCCAGCAGTATACATAAAGTACTTATCTTAGGTTTGTTTACCTGTGTTTATAACTTGAAGTCAGTCTTATTTCTATTCCAACATGCCAATAAGATTTAAGTTGGGATCTTCCTTGAAATATTAACCCACCCAAACAATTGAAACACAACTTTTATACAAAGCAAACATACACCAATAGAAAATTTCATTTTGTAAAATGACGTCCTTATTGAAATTGAACATATTTTGGAATATGGTATCAGTTTATACATGTTTGCATGTTTATGTACCTATGTTGTTGTTGAAAACTTTGAATTTTGTTCTATCTACTTCCCGTATACTCTGATGTTATGATGTGATTCAGTAATTTTACTCTTAGTAAATTCCTAGTCTGAATGTATTGCACTGAAGTGATTTACACTGTGGACACTGCTAGTTATTGCCCAAAATCTCATTGATTTTGAGTACTAAGCACACTTTCCCAATAGGCTAATGCCAATAATTAGGTATTTTAGTTACATTCACACCAATAATGAGGAAATTTGGACGGCTATATCATTCTCCATATGAAAATCTGCTGTCTTATTATTTACTTCAATGGTAGGCAACTTCACCATCTTAATAAACTTTTGATAAATATAATCAAAAATTCATTATAACATCCAACCTGTATATTTTTATACAAAGTAGAACTGAATAAACAAAGTCACTTCAAAGTTGAATAAAGGCAAACAAAATACTTTACTAAGTTGCCTTATTCATTTTCTCAGTTATCACAACCTCACTTACTTTGTTACAAATAATAGCAATTGTGTTATCATCTATAATTATCGTACTACTCTGCACTTACTAATGTACATCAAATTCGCACAAGAAATACACTTTAATTATAGACACAATAGATAAAGGAATCACTCGTAAAACTGTTTTATTACTCTAACTGACCAACCATAACTGACTTGCGAGTGATGCTTACAAAATCGTAAATTGTATAACAATATTGACCCATCAATATAAGTAAATATCTAAAGATAGCCAAGACTCGCATTTGGCAAATACCTTTGTAATAGTTGGTATGTGAATGCTCAACATATGTATAACTCTCGCTCAACATATTTACTGGCGTTATGCCCCACATTTCAACAACATAGTTGCTAATGAATTCATGCCACAGATATATGATGTACCCATGTATCATTGAATATGGATTTATACAATGTTTAAGGACAAGTGTACAAGTCTATATCTATACTAATATATAAAAATGGGGTGATGCATGTCTGTTTACCCAATCACCCAAAAACTACAAAATTTTTTTTATGTCCGATAATGAAACATAAGTGTTCCTGTTCAGCTAGTAAAATATAAAGTAGGTCCCTGACATACCTCTCACAAATTTGCAATAGGCTGGTTCCTCACCAAACCAGAAAACCAATTATACCAGGCAAAAGAAGTACAAAACACCCATCTCTTTTCATTGATCAGATGGCCTGATGAACTGAAGAACGTCTTCTTCAGGTCATCGGGCCACTCTATTGACTGGTATACACCATCGTGTATACCAGTTAGTAGAGCTAGAAGGCCAAGGTCTTGTTACGATTCAGGGAGGCATATATCCACCAGCAGACCATCAAATCCTGATAGAAACAAATGTGATCCTGTGTGTTTATTTTCATAATATCAACGGTTATCAAATAGTTATAAAACTGTTCTATGTAGATTGATCTAAGTAAGGCTATTATATTATTTTTATATAAAAATGAAGTAACAAGCATGCAGCCCACATGATATTAAATCGTTAGTGCCACCCATGGACAAATGTAAACAACTTCATATATCACGGGGGTTCTATCTGAAGTTGATCTCAGATGCATTTCTACTCCCAAGGACTAAGATAGTCGCCTCATATATAAGTAAGCTGGCAACCACATCCTTCCACCAAAACGAACAAACTGCTTCACGCTAGAAATAGGTGTAGCAGTGGTACTTCCCCAGTCGGACTACATTGGTTCTACCACAGCTGGTTAATTTTCCTTTTAGGCAAAGATAGAGAAACTATAAAGAATGGAGAACTATATACATACAAAAGAGAGCTTGTTATTTATATAGAAGCAATTGCAACATTTTCTATTTGTATTTCATTCACTCGCAATGAATAAACTCAATAATGACTTAACAAAATGATAAATTGCGTTTTCAAAGTCAATCAATATTGTCAACACCGATACCGACTGACCATGGATCTTACTACAAAACATTACTACACAAAACCAACTGACCTTTACTTTATGCCAATATTTGAATACCTCAAAACATTTCCTATTGACGAATAGCATTAATCACATGCATTTTTTTGCCAATTAAACACTCAATCAATCATCATTAATCTCTTAATTGTTTTCCTGTGATATATCAATTTTCTCAATGTTATTTTATATTTTCTTATAGATTGCGTTTAATAAAAAAAGTGAATATATTTTATTACATTAATGAATTTCACGGCTAATTAAACTCTTATTACAAAGCCACGTCTAATTTTTATTATAATGAGCAATTGGCTAGTAATTGAGTAAACATGTTTGATTTCCCAGCTAGTAAATAAAGTTACACTCATCTCATTCATAAATTTATTATCATCATAGTAATTGAGCGTGATGATGAAAATAAATGACATTACATTTATGAACTGGAATAACTCCTAACTACTATTATCGTTCCCATACAAAACATAAACATGTTTTATATAAAGTAGATATATAGGAATCATGGAACTCTGTATGAGGAACGGGTGGCTTTTTGATATACCTAGTAATGCCTGCTACATCTATTAGTTCTTAGCAATAAAGTGTGTATTGTGAAGGAAAAATATTGTAAGACTTCAAAATCGCCATTATCAAACCATAATTGTCCCACTGCTGCGCACGGGTCTTCTCTCAGAATCAGAGAACTCTCAGGTGTGCAGGTTTCCTCACAATGTTTTCCTTCATCTTAAAGCAGTGATATTTAATTTCTAATATATACATAATTTTATTTATATGTATAGATTTTAATAAAAAATCAGTCCTGAGCGCCTTGGATTCGAACCTTGGACTCTCGATTGAGAAGTCTAGTTTCATCCATTGGGCTATCACTATTCCTGCTTGTAAGACTTAGTTTATGAGGTTATGGAAAAAATAACTCTAATTAAAACTTTGCATGAATTTATTTGTTTAGTATCTCTTTGGTTCTTATCCAATATCTACAGATACATCATCATGCAGGCTCAGATACTTTCTTCAGTATTACAATAGAATTGACAAATGATCTACTCAATAATATATTATGTGGTTGGACATATTTCAACTAATATTTATGCTTGTTAACTCTTTTTCTTGAACAAATGTAGTTTGCTTGAAAGCAACAAGGCTGCGTGTGTTGTTACATTAGTAATAGAACTGAGTACAATAATTTGCCTTGTATTTGTAGTACGAGATTACAGACAATTATACAGAATAAACTGTTTTTAAATTGGACGACCCGCGTGGCGGAGCGGTCATCATACCGGTCTGACACGCAGTGGGTTCCGGGTTCGAGCCCCGGCCAGACGGAAATGTAAATGATAAGTTTAAAATTCTGTTCTGGGTCTGGGTGTTTGTATATTACTTTATGTGTCCATGGCACCCACGACACAGGAGAAAATCCTACTGAGGGGCTATGAGTGTAGAAAGCGTGTATGTTTACGTTTACGTTTATCATAAAATAATATTCATACGTACATATTTTAAACGTCAAACTTCTATGATTATCATCAACTTAATAAAATTAAAATATTTCGCAAAGTTGATTTTATTTCCACACTAGCGCAAGTCAAACAACCGCACGGAACCACAACAAATTAGTCATTCATTACCTACTCTCAATGAACCACATACACACACATAGTTTTCCTGCCCTTGATATTGGCCTTGCGAAAGCAAATATTAGATAGAACTATCAGCGCGATTCGAGTTTATTTTGGTCACCGTTATAAATACCGGCTGTCGCTGATATGCGGATTTTTTTTCCGTGGAATAGTAAACGTGAATGTGTCGTTTTTTTTTTCTTTTTTTCATTCTGTACTAGAAGTACAATTAAAGATAGAATAAAACTTTTTAACAAAAAATAGAAACCGACTTCCATGTCACCAAAAAGCAATAAAATAATTTAAATATA
>DWNE01003777.1:0-16151 GCA_018249875.1 Cecropterus toxeus
CATTTTGCGTGTTGTGTTCATTTTGCGTTTGTACATTTTGCATTTTGTACATTTTGCGATCTGTACTTTTTGAAAGCAGTGCTCATTTCGTGTTTTGTTCATTATGCTCCGAAGCGAAATTTTAGTGTTAATGGCTTGCAACATCTATATAGACATAAGTGATTGATAAAAATAAAACAAAATTTGAAGCAACACCAATTTTTTATTGAAGTTAAGAGCAAAAACAATTCATAGCATATAGGAAATTAATTTCTCACAATTTACATATTATTAGTTATAGCAAGGGTGAGATTTATTACGTTTTCGAAAGTGACAATATTCTATTGCTATATGATTCTTACTTATTACATATATTTAAATATAAGTAAAACCAAGACTGACTAAACATAAAAGTATAACACGTGAACTTCGATGTCTCGATGGTCGGACATTATAATTTTATTTAGTTGGTCTTGGTTGAACAGAACTCCATTCCTTTACTCCAATTAGTCTTTTCTAACTTGAACAGTGCGATGTTATAGCGGGCAGGTTGAACTCACACCATTCAATTTAAAAGAAACTGGGTGCGTGCAGGGTCGTCGTCATTGTCGGAAACCGGCGACAGCAAGACGACGATACTGTACAGGTAGAAAATGTTACAACCTCTATACTTTGCATTAAAATAATGCCCATTTTCACAGGCAAGGGATCCTAACTTCGCAACCATTAATTCCAGTGACATATTCACTCTAACACATAGTTCTCAGCTTCCCTGCAAAGTTTTCTATCATGTATTCAAAAGAAAACCATACAATCACTGGTAAAATAGAAATAAAGTCATACAGCAATCCTGCCTTTTCACAAATGTGCTACAAGTCACCTGCAAGTTCCAACCCTTGCACTTTGTAAGTTCAACTGCAATATGGGAGCTCTTTACAAAGCAAAGGTCGGGCAGTTCGTCAACAAGACAATACCAGCTGAGAATATTTTTCCGTTTAATGCTCAGCATGTTAAAACGCTTAACACACCATACTAAAGGAAACTTAATTAAAGAAGGTCTGTTTAACTAAATACCCAAAAAGTGGCTATTCTTTGATTATAATATACATTAAAAGCTAATATTTTTTTCAATAAGTAGACAATAATTTGATTATGAATGCAAAAACATGCCTAAATAATGCTGAATATTAAACTGGAAATTTATAGTCCACACTTTTTTTTACTTTTTTTTATTTTTTATTATTTTTTTTACTTTTTTATTTATTGAGTAATTTCCACGCTGGGAAAATTACACTAATTCTATGCAAAGTATAGCTTGTATTTTATGAGACCACTCCATACTTTGTTTCCTTAATTTAACGGGCTATGCTATTTACCCTCGCACATTAGCAGTTATATAAGTATTTCTTGTATACGAGATATATAAGATAAATATATAGTTTATATGCCTATTGCAATGCGTACTAATATTAGATACAACACACATTATATAATTGTCAAGGGATCAGATTCAAATAGACTAAAACATCTGAATCAAGTAAGGCATTCATTTTTGCTTGCTTTGAAAATTATAAAACACAAAATATTTCATCTACTAAACAAATACAATTTATTTACATTGCTCTTAAAATTTTGTGCTGTAATATGGTGCACTATTGTGCATTCTATACCTTAGTAATACCTTAGGTCTTTAGGTTGTCCTGTGATCGCTACACAGTAAAATATTTCACGTATTTTTTACATCACGAGACATTTAAATTGACAACAGACCATTCTCCAAGATATTTTACATTGTAATAATGATTTTACATGATTCAGATGTAAGCAACTACTTGTAAATCACTCAATCACATTCAGACAGAGACTAAATCAATTATAAATCAATCGAGATGTAATTAATATTGATGTAAAAATTAAAACAATTTTCTACATAAAATCACAAATAAATATACTGCAAATATGCCAGTTATACAGCATAGCCCGAAGTGCTGACCGCACATTGGCTTTATTGCCATATTCAAACAGGAAGTGGTGATAAAGATAAGTGTAGACTCACAATCTAGCGACATCAACTACTGGCCCATATGTCACATTCTACTCCTTCCAAGAATGATTTTACAAGAACATGTTTTAATGTGATAGTGGCCAAATACATTGCAAATAATTATTCACTTCACATAGTGTAGTACCAGGCGTGAATAACTGATGTCGCAAGATGTAGGTCCTACTCACTTCTTGGTCATAATTTTGAGATACTCAAGAGCATTCTGTGCAGCCGAAGACTGAGCATCCTTGCTTGTTAGTCCTGACCCATAGCAAACAGCCACCGGCAGAGTGGACAGCTGAACTAGGCATTGGCAGCGGCCAGTCATGGACTTTTCTTCAATGTCTACGTACGTCACTTCAAAGGACTGCTCAGAAGCTATTTCCTGAAGGAATTGCACAAAATTGAAATCCTTGTTGTTCAGAGGAGTCACCTGAAATAAAATTCAAATGTTCCATTAGAAACTAAACCCAATAAAACAGTGTATGTACATGAAAACTAACTACACATGAACGCAATCTCTGTATCATGCAATTAATTGTTTTAACACAATGTAATGGAAAGTTTCATGCATAATAATCAAAAATTTTGCATACCTGCAACTTGGCCAGGTTAGGGCCGACAGACTGTTTGAGATGTTTGTGAAACTGCGACACCTTGTGGCTGTGGCTGGTAGTGAGTGTGGAGATTTTACTATCTTTCAAGTCGGCATAACGGGCCGCTACTCCGCCCTAAAACACAACACGCATAATTAGATAATATTCCTCGTTAACTCTTCTGTCCGTTCAAGCTTGCAGGAGCCGACCGAAAGATAGTAAAATACCTGGCCAAGTAGCAACCTTTTTCAGAATAAAGTGCCACTTTTCATGGCTAGTGAAAAAAAAATTGTGATGTGTACATTAGTATATTTTCAGACCTTTTTTTAATCACATAATAATAAAAAAGCAAAGAAAATGGGCAACTGAAGTTATGGGACAATGATGGGATTGTAAATCTGGTATGAAGTTATGGGTACTCAAAAATTTGTATTTTTTTATTTTAATATATACAATGTTTTTAGTTTAGGTATAATATACTTTGTGTACAATACCTCTTCCTCAGGCTGGAAGGATTCTGGAGGATTATCTTGCAGAGCTTGCCACATCTTGTATGCGGCTTGACGTTTAGCCAATTTCTTAGACTTGCCGGTACCAACCTCTCGGCGCTTGAGCAGAGTACACACAATAGTAAATTGACGCTCATGTGGCAAACCTGAAATGAAAAACAATATTCTATATAAATACATAAATTATTTTATATTTTGGTGGTTATGTTAAAAAATGATTAGATTAATGTACTAACTGCAAAACGGCAAAACTAAAATCCAAGTAAATGCGAACTGCAATATAGAAATGATTTGTTTAAAGGAGTGCATAATATATTTTTTTGTAAATACAAAAGTGGCAAATTATATTGTATATTGCATTGCTACTGCCCACCCTGAGCACAGAGTTTAAACAGCTCATATGTTAAGGTATCTAACCAAAACACTGCAGTATCACATGCTTATCACTACTGCATAAAGACAGATTTAAGAATTATGCCTTTGGAGTCTAAAAACGAAGGTTTCTCTAACACTGTTAATAAATATACGTACGTCTGTTCACATTATCATCGTTTTCGGCATGGTATGAAGGGGGTGGCCAAAATCGCGACATGCAAAGCTCCTGCAGCCATCCAACAGGATTACCCATCAATTTATCTTCAAATGACGTAACAATTGCCCCACCCCTGTAATCATTGTGTCAATAATTATTTACAGGTGAATAGATGAATAGATAAAATTTTCAATAATTATTGTACCTAAGAAAAAATTCCAGTATGTCGCCATAAAATTCAGTATATTTGCATTTGGTACGCATTTAATGTATGGAAAAGTATCAAAATCCAATTTCGTGCCAATATCCCTAGTTACATATTATTTAAAATGTAAATATTACTTATGCATTTAATACTAACTAATTACTTACTAACAGCAATTACCTATGATAAACTAACGTTCGTGAACACCTTCTAGCATAGCTATACAAATAGTAAGTTTTCAAAAATATATACTTACGTTTCAGGAACATTGCCATTAGTTGCTTGATCAGCTGGTGTTGCACCAGTCAGCTTATCCAGTAAAGCCTTAGCAGCCGAATGCTTAGCTTCCTTCTTTGACCGACCAGTACCCATGGCTGCAAACATACAATAAACAAACAATAAAATTTTACGAAAATATTTTTGCATAATTGCCACAAATCAATATCCAGAATAACAAAAAGAATATTAATTTTATTAAAAAACAGGTTGTTTCACAGAATTTTGCATCAAAGTTGTAAAATCGACATTTGAGATATTTGAGTTTTTTTTTATATTATTATGTTATCACTCTACACACCAATAAGCTCACAACCCATCTGCTTATAGTCAATGACTGATTGCAAATAAAACCACAAAACAAAAAAAATATATATTATAAAGATAACTAAAGCTGTTACATACCAACTAAATCAGCGACAGTAACACGGTAACGGAATGTAGGCTCATGTATCATTCCTTCGATCTGCACAAGTTCATATTTTGGAACAGTCCCACGGCGAGCCAGCAACTCTTGCAATACCGATACTGGAGTCTTAGTTGGCAATGACTCCATTTCCTTTAAAATAAAGTCAGATAACATCAAAATATATTCAATTAACATTCTGAGTTGGATTTTAATACTCTATGTGTAAATATATACATTTTCACACATACTAAATTAACTTGAGCACCTACATAAAGACGCTAGACCAAAATATAAAACATTGAACGGATAAGGAAAATATTTATTGTCTTAACATATTTTATAATTTGTAAGTAATTTACTTATCTTCTAACCATACTTTGTACAGTACTACGTAGAGTTAGATTAACATAATATACTATTTTACTAAATAGTAATATACATATAATGTTATTAAATTTATTTTAATGTTTCAGTTTAGAAAACATTTTAAAATAAACATATTCCTAACAGTTACAGTTTTATTTTACATTCCAAGAAAATTTTAAATTTGCTACACAATATCAATGTTATAAATGTATCCACATAAAAATATACAGGCAGAAAATATGTACAGATACAGATATATAATTTAGATGTATGTACGGTTTAATTACCCTTTTAGCAGCTTCATCCAGGGGTAAGCGTTCCAGATTGTTTGGTGGCTTAGGGCGGCTCTGGTAACGACGTCTCGGGCCGTGAGGGGCGTGCTCCCCATCAGGGCCAGTGGTGTGGACTGGCATCCCATGCACTACACCAGGCACCCCAGGGTGCACAACGCCCGGGTGTGGATGGACTACTCCCCCATCCATCTGCAATATATCACATAACATTAACTAACATATAACAACATATTATAACTCAAACAGCATATTGTACACAGAAACTTGTCTTTCCTATCCAATTTCCCTTTTATTGTTTTCTTATTTGGAAAAACAAGAAAAAGAAAAGTTAAAGACACCCAATCTCTGTTATAAATTGTAGTGAAACAGCTGTGGTATTCCATATAGAAGAAAATTCCACACAGAACACTATGCACACTTATTATTATTATTTTTTTGTAAACAACTAATAATTAGAAAGTCAGCAGGCAATTGTTCTAGATGCATATTGTACTGTCTAATTTTAGCAATGAGTCACTCATAGTCAAATTTATATTTTGAGATCTGTTAAAAATGTATTCAGTAAAAAGTGTTTCTTTTTCATGTTTTATTTTACTATTTTTCTTATTACTTATCTAATCAAATGCTGAATATATTGTTTCCACACAAATAAAGATTATTGTAAGTAATATGGATTGCACTTAGGTGTTGAATTTAATTCAGAAATTTCGCATTGAATAGGAATTTATTGCTTTTTCTATAAATAACTTACCTCCGACCTATAACTAGACATAATCTCGAAATAAGAATACTAAGGGTCAAGCGACAAATCTACGGAAAATAACACACAAATAGTGAATTTTAAATAAATCAATTAAAGACAATGACTTTGTTTATTAAGATGCCTAAGCAATACAAGTATAAATTTCCTATTGAACATTGATGTTCGAGAAATTGTAACATGTGATTTGTGATATTGTGATATGACATGGCGGCCCGGCCATTACATTATCTCAAAATGGCTTCAGCAGACGCATGCCGGTACATCATAGATTGCACATATTTTACAACGTTTAACAGAATAAAACATGTACTAAATATTTCAATGAAACACAAGTTACATTTCTAGCACGTACAGCTGCTGGTAATTAGATTCGTTAATTTAATATGAGAAAGTATGTTTAATGAAAAACTTACCATCTTTACGCCCCGTAATAGAATGTTGGAGGTAATATTGAACGTATGATGTACACGATATGCTTAATATTTCCAAACACGGCTTATTATATTCGATTTTCTCCGTATAATTTTATTTTCGTGATATGAAAATCTCAGCGGCGAACGAACTGTAATCTGCCTGGTTGGTTGGTAATAGAATGAATGAGAATAATGGAACGAATGAAACGAATGAATTGATTGACAACTAATAGTAGTGACGTGCCTTCAAAGTATATGTCAGTATTGTCACATCAAAAGATACAATTATAAGACAAGGAATCGATTTTGTCTGAGTTAGAATTAATCAAATAGTCGATCAAATTCATGTAATTTTACCTATACACACACACACATACATATTTTACTTATTACAAAACTATTTCTTTATTAATAATGTAATATCTTACAGTGATTATTAAAGTAAATAAGTTTGTATTTTGTTTATTGGTATAATTGGTTAAGAAAATAAAATATTCTGGTGTTTAGATATGGAAAAAAAATATAATAATCTCCCAATCCACTCAATCGATTTTAAATAAATTTTACGCGCCTGTGTCGTTGTTTACAACATAAAGCTAAGAATTATAATATGTTCTAATAGAAAAAATGATGCTACAGATATTTATATTGCTAATTAATATTTTTATATGTAAAAACAAGTAAATATCAGAGTAACGTAAGGCTTTAATAACGAACTAAATTATTCCTATCATTTTACTTTGTAACTTTTATGTACAGTGGGCTTATTGCAAACATATGGCCAGTCGATGGCTGTTAGTAGGCTAACTATAAGCCCCAGTGTGAAAGAATAGTGCACAAGACTAACAATACATATCTCCTACGCTCTATGAAGCGTAGTATGTATAGTTAGTCACCGGATTTCACGTTCTCGCTTAGCATAGCCTAGTATCATTTTATAGTTTCAATTTGAACAAGATCGAATATAAAAAAGCTCTCACGCAAATAACAGCTGTAAAAGCAGCTCACAGACAGCTAACTAGACGAATGGTATGAATGCTATTATTATGAATTATCTATTAAATAATTACTTACATAAAAGGTTTGCAGTATTTTTATTATTTCAATATTCCTTTCTACTCAACCCCTTTTTAATCATACTAATGGCAATATTTAAAGCAGGCTATAAATTTTTTAACGTACCTCATAAATTTCATCCAAAACGATACATAATTTTAAACAAACATACCTACTACACATATAAATATTGTACACTAATTTATAACTAGGTATCTCACTATGTAGGTACGTCACTTTCTATCTAAGTGTCTAAAGGCGCAATTCCACTGAGGAATAAGGGACCGACATGTGGCATGGATACTGTTTCCTTGCGTTGCCTATTGTAGGCGTCCAACACGTCGCATGCACATAACATGCTTCTAAAGGAATTCCAAGGAAACTTAAATATCGTAGGTACATCATGTCATTAAAAGCAATCAATTTTTAATTTTTGTATTGAAATAAATTATTCATTAACAAATAGGTAAGTGAGCCATTTATTTTAACACCATCATCGTAATAATTATATTTAACTGACTACTCGTATCACATCAATAACAGATTTTTTTTAACACAGAAATTGCACGTATCAGTAAAGTTATTTATTCCTTTTAACCAATCATAATCCGTAAAATTAATCTCGCATGTCGAATTGAACTAAAATAATGAAATACATGGTTACAGAAGCCATCATCTGAAAATAATAAAGAGAACTTGATGAAAAGTACATTTACACAATGTTGCATTTATATGAAGCGATTTTTTTATCGCGAAGTCCGCATGGATCGTATTCGCTGCTGTGTCCTAGGTTCCTCGAAGGAAGTGGTAAAGTGAATAAACTGAATAACTTACACGAGGCTTTTCGACTTAACAATCAGGGGTAGCAGCGCATCTGTGAGCTCTTTAAGGATTCCTAAGGTGGATTGATACCGTGGAGTGATTTAGGTACAGATGTCCATAGATAACAGATACCACTTACCATTAGGTGAATTACATACGCCTTTACCACTTTTATAATATTCAAGATAGCGTTTGTGGTCAGAGGTAAAAAAATAGTGTTTGTACCTAGGTACTCATTTAAATACTTAAAGACTTACATAAACTTACATTGTATACAAGTGTTGCATTTAATGGAAAATAGTCGTACACGGTGAGCTCTATATCCTGATAGTGCATTAGTGTTGAAAAGTGCTGTATCTGTAAAATAATATAACAAGCTGGTAAATGCTTTATGCTGTTTTAGATGAAAAAAATAGTTTTTACGGAACCTTATTGACTATTGACTATATAAGTGCCTTAAATTGTATATTTGCCAGTTATATACTAATAATTTTAAGGCAGAGGTATCAGTGTCAAAGGTAAAGGATCATTTTGAAAAATTGTGAATAATTTAGCTGTTGTGTGTTGTGCTATAAGCCAGAACATTCGATAGACTGCTCCGGCTAACGCTTAAATACGTTGAAAATACTTGGCGTTTGATTAAACTAAATATTTTTATTATAAAACGCAAATAATTATTTTTAAAAGCATTCATAGTGATCATAGTATATATATATGTAATATATATATCTTATTGATTATGTAGGTATATTAAAACCAAGGCCAAAGTAATTCCATACCTACTTACTATCATAAATTATAACCAATGTCAATTAACCACAATTTTGCTTCCAAGTACCTTTTTTATAAGAATTAAGTAGCAAACGAGCTCCACCTGATGGTAAATCGTTCGTGCATGCCACCCATGGATATTTGTAAGTGACTTCATATAGAAAAGGGGTTCTATCTGAAGTCGATCACAGGTGCGTTGCTACCTCTGAGGACTGAGATGGTCGTCTCATATAAGTGTAGTGTATGTGAATAATGAGAACTGTCGTCTCTCGCAATCTGCAGAGAGCAATGGAGGAAGACGGGTGTGCGTGCGGTGTGTATACAAACAGTACAATAAGTTAGCCGGCAACCACACCCCTCTAGCGAAACGTAAAAACTGCTTCACGTCCTCCCGGGTCGAACTACACTGGTTCTACCATTTTATTTATATTGTACTTTTCAAGAAATAGACATGTGTCCTAGGTCCTAGGGAGTAAAGTCATAAATTTTTTTGTGGACTTTTAGGTATATACAATTTGAAAAGTTTCCATTGATACTTATGGAAAATAATGACGGAACACCAAAAAAAGGGTCCGATGATATGCCCATTATATACATTATATCGTCATGTTATTATCAACACATACCTCCATTAGCCATCTAGCATCATGTTTTTCAGCCGGAATGCTATGTAAAATTTGACCAAGCTTCAAAGCCTGAAAGCATATTTTATATCTACGCATATTAGTAAATCTTTAATTGTTTGTAGTATAGAAGCAGACGAACATGCAGTCCACCTAATGGTATGTGAAAAAACCATCCATGGATATCTGTAACTAATCTCACATACAGTTGCTATACAGTTTAAAATGAAAGAGTATACAACAACGCGTAACACAATCGTTAGAAGGAAGAAATAAGTGTGGCGTATGTATGTAAGTTAGGACGTCTTACACGCCGGGTTTCTCATATGCTATATCTATATTGTGCTATTACTAAGTCGACCTAAGGACCGCGGGCAAGGATGTTCGGGTTTCGAGGGGTACCCTCTTAACCCAGGCAATTCTCAAAGAAAGTGTGGCGATGCCGCCGCCGAGGTCGAACCATAAAATGTTCTACCTCTATATCACTAGTAAAATGTTATAAATTCATACGTAATTATTGATACTTACCTGTATTTTAAGTAGGTGCCCAGAATACGCGAGGCAATAAATTTTCCAAACCTGATACACGATCCAAATAGAACAGTTCACAATTTCATGTGTCGTCATCGATTTGTGAACAACAAGTCCGTGATATATGATGTGTGATTCGCTCACCATGGAATGGAAGCATTGCAACGTAGTTATCAAAATCGGCCCTTGGAATGCTTCATTAATATTTGTTTTTATCTCAAAAACTTTTATATACATAAGCTCCATTTGTCTTAAAGTTAACGTTGGTCTATTCTTTACTTGTATGGAACCATCTAGTGTGTTCGTATTCTTAAGCAGACGACAATGCCATCTTATATTCATCATCAAAGCGACTAACATCATTACCAAAACATAATAGAAAGCGAGTGTAACAAATTGTATCATTTGGGGCAAATTAAATGTAAAAGTAACCAGAATCATCTTCCAGAAGCTATTATCGCGGGAATAGTTCACAGATATCTGTAATAGTAACAAAACCAACAAGCTTCCCATGCAAACCACGTTAACTTGAAAACGAAGATTCTTAAGAAGATTCCTACTATAACTATTGGGTGGTAAATCATACCACGTAGAGCTAATGTGATTGAGCATTTTGACGTACTTGGTACGATTTAAAAAGGCACAAACATATGCAACAACACTGAATATTATGAATGCGAGGAGTTCTAAAATATAGTTTATTTGAGTCATTATAGCCTCGGTCAAATTAATGCTTTCGCTAGACAATAACACCTCCTGAATATGTAAAGCCAAGAAAGCGAAAATTAGTAAACTGACTGAAACTCCACAAAGCGAATTCACGTAAATAGATCTACGAATTATATCAATGCCATGTTTGTTATTGACAAAATTAACACTGTACGGAAATAAACCTAATATTGACATCACAAGATATAGTGGTTTGATAATGTTTTGGAATTGTAGTAATTCGTTTTGAATTGTGTTCGGATTTTGTTTTTTAATTCGAAACATGTTAACTCTGCTAGGAACAGCGAAAAAGAATGAGCCACAATAGCGCAGACTTCAATAACTTAAAATTGTGCAGTAACACATTACCATATAACAGTTTATGATCCGATAACATCAATTGTGAATTTATTATTCATTGATTTTGTGATAGTTATGGCTAATATCTATGTACAGTACCAATTAAATGTCTATTGAAAGCTTCATTTCGATGTTCTCTCTAAAATTACATCGTAAATGTGACTCAAGCATTTAAGCATTTTTACAACCCATACTTACTATAACACATATTATTAAAAATACATTAAAAGTTACCTGTTTTTTTATACTTTTATTTTCGAGGACCACTTTGCTATAACATTTTCCATAAAGTGCACCAGCCTTATTACGAAATTGGTTTTTCATATATAAACTTACGACAACATGAAAAAGAATTACGGTAGATGTTATCATTGTCTTTAGTGTCAAAATGAATCAGAAGTATATTTTATTGCAAAACTTGTAACTTGATAACCATGTTTTAGGAAAAAAAAGAACAAAATTTTAAACGTATGACCAAAAAAATTAAAAAATTTAAAATGAATGTTTTAAGGGTTCTGTGGAGAGGATACAACAGCTCAGTGTTAAAAGCTACTACAAAATGGAATGCGATGTGTGCGTCCGGGAACCAACCGGATACAAAGGTCCGTACTTACAGCACCTGTCCTGCTGGCATGAAGGTGACCATCTGCGGAGCCGCTGGCTGTACCGGTATGTCTAATATCATAATAATATTATACGGGCGAAACATTGTGGGAAATATATGTATGTATATTTGTCTCTTTCACATAAAAAATACTGATCCGATTTGACTGAAGTTTGGTATACATATAGCTCTCAACCTGGATAAAGCATACGATACTCCTTATCGTTGTAAAAGACTAAAGCGAGCGAAGCCACGTTTAAAATTTAGTTATATAGAAGTAGCAAACGAGCGTGCAATCCCGCTAATTATGAGTGCGTAGTATAATCTGTTATTCCTTTCTGGTAAAGAAGTATCAGATAGCAATACTCTGTAAATCACTTTTACCCTGATGTCAGAAGAATGTCTATCGTAAAGCAGTTCTTGCGTTTCAGTAGATAGAATCTGCTTTTCGACTTACTTTCATATAAGAAGACCATCTTAGTCATCAGGAGTTGCAACGCATCTGTGATTTTTTTTTATAAGAATGAAGTAACAAACCAGCATGCGGCCCACATGATGCTAAGTGGTTACTGCCACCCATGGACACCTATGAGCAACAAAACTATTTATATAAAACAGGGGTTCTATCTAAAGTCGATCACAGATGCGTTGCTACTCTCGAGTATTAAGATGGTCGCCTCATATATAAGTGAGCCGGAACCAAACCCTTCCACCGAAAGGCACGAACTGATTCACGCTAGGTATAGGTGTGGCGGTGGTACTTCCCCGGTCGAACTACATTGGTTCTACCACCTGGAGATTGGTTGATTTGACACAGAACCCTTGTTCTATATGAAATTGCTTCAGATATCTAGGCGCGGCAGCAACCAATTCAGATGGACTGCATGCTCGTTCTGCTACTTTAATATTTAAAAAATACTAAGTTATTTTAAAATAGTATCAGCTTTTTTCGGCGACTTCGTATGTTTCCACAACTTTTAGATAATTATTAAAATTATAATCTATAAGTAATTAAGTCTATAAGTTAAGTTATTCGATATTATACAAACTCTTCTCCCTTCACTTGTACTTTTTAGGACAGCCCTTAGCGTTGCTGCTAAAGCAATGTCCGTTACTAGACGAGATTGCTCTTTACGACTTATGCGCGACGTGCGGATATGGCATGGAGCTAAGCCACGTTGACACGAAGTGTAAGGTATCTTCGTTCTCCGGTCGACACATGTTGTGTGATGCATTGAAGGTAAGCACTTTTGTTTCATTTACTTTACATTTATTTCACTTTGTTTCACTTGTTATTTATTAAAAATTGAAGTCAATTGCGAGCATGCTTTCCACCCGATAATATGTGATCACTGCCACCCAAGGATTACCGTAATCAACTCCACATAGAATAAGAATACTACCTGAAGTCAACCACAGATGCGTTGCCGCTCACAAGAATCGAGGTGGTCGTGTCATATTAAAATCTACCAGCATTTTCACCCTACGAACCTATAAACTGCTACACGCTAGAAATAGATGTAAGGATTACAACCCTCCGGTGTAACCTTACTGGTTCTCTGTTAATGCAAGTTCAATAATTTCAATACATACTCCAATGCTTTTGCAAAAAATCATTCCGTGTTCTGTCTATATTTAAGTATTTGAGATTAAAGTTGAATAATCTTTACAGGGTGCCAAAGTAGTTGTAATTGTAGCACGTGACGAGTGCGATACTTTTCAAAAGAGTGCTCCAATTCTGACGGAAATTGCCCTTCAAATATGTAACACATGTCCAGAGGTATTTTTTTTTTTTATAAAATATTTATAATCTGTAACAAGAGCTCCCTAAAACCTACTGCAATAGATAAATGGTTAACAAAATTGTTAGAGGACGAAAAATGACAGTATATTTTTAAGGTGTTAATGATAAAATGAAAATACTCAGGCTGTTATGATCTTGATCGAATAACATACGCTATATTGCTTATGTTATAAATACGAAAACTGGCGCTAATGTATCGTAAACGAAATTTAGGGCCCTAAAGCTACGATAAAATAATAACAGTACCTATGTAAGATATTAAAGCTATCTAAATATATTATACTATGGTAAGATTATGTTATGGTATTGTATTATGGTAGGTATCATTACTTTAAAATAAGTGTCATCTGTGTTTTTATTAAATTTGTTATATGGAAAAAGCAAACAGTAATAGAGTCCATCTATACCTATAGATGGATCGGTAGTGGCCACTTACCTAAGTGGCCACTACCGATCCATCATGAGGTATCATGAGGTATCATGAGGTGATCGATCATGAGGTACTCATGATATGCGATTTTGAATTATTAATTTCGTAACATATTTCAATGGAAAAGAACACTTTAGCGCTGTCTATGAAATAATCGTGTAAGAAAATAAGAAATGATATAGCTGTATCTACCATACCATTTTTTTCAGGCATTTACGATAGTGGCAACAGAGCCTGTCGAAAGCATGGTGCCTCTAGTAAGTGAAATCCAAAGGCTCCGCAGTGTGTACAACCCGAGAGCCCTTCTGGGCGTCGTGGAGTTAAACTGCGTGAGAGCCAACACTGTACTAGCGGACTTCTTAAGGGTACCACCAGAAACAGTTAGGGTACCTGTCGTCGGTGGTGCGAGACCAGAAACGATGGTGCCCGTACTCTCTGCCGCTGTACACCCTTGTACTATGAGTCAGGAGCAGGTATTTATTGTACTTAGTTTTCGCTTTAACCATTCAGTACTTCCCATAAAACATACATTGAAAGTACATTGTCACTTATAATGAGAAACTTACTACGTATTTACTAAGTATTAACAAATAAAATATCGCTTTAAAAGTTATTTAGTTCTCATAAGAAATATTTAGAAGTACATTGTCACTTACAAAGAGAAACATACTATATGCTTACTAAGTATTAACAAATAAAGTAATCAATGAATTACAGATAATAATAGTTGACGTAATTATAGATAATTACTAAGATTGACACAGTTCAAAGACTCAAATCTTTGCTTTGTATTTTATGTGTAATAAGTCTGTTGACGCAGAGTACACACGCCGTAGTGTTAAGTATAATAATAAAGACTACAATAATTATGTTTCAATAAATATGTAGATAAATGTTATATGACGTCATGTCTAGTATCTAAAAGTACAGTTTACGCGGCGACATGCTACGTAGTCACTAAGCTTTCATCTACGCCGTAGCACAAATATCGAAAATGATCGTAGTCGAGTCGAAAGCAGCCGAGTAAAAAAGATATTCTTCAATAATATTTTAATGAGTTACAGATAGAATGCGTAACGTCATGCATAATGAGCGGTAACGACGCGGTGTGCGCGGCGCGGGGCTGTGAGACGGCGACTCCGTGCCTCGCGGGCGCCTACGCCGTAGCGCGGACTACGATCAACGTAGTGAAAGGTCTACAGGGCACCAAGGGCGTGATACAGTGCGCCTACGTAGACAGTCTCGGTACATGTGCACCGGATTGTCAGTTCTTTGCCAGCGAGGTGGGTTGAAAACATTTAGAATTCGAATTCATGATTTATTTTTTATGGATTCAGTTTCTTCTCTGTGATATACTATTCTACTATCGAAGTTAGGAGGTCGCAAATATATCTCTTAAAATTATTAACCCAAAAATAAAACCGTACTACTAGTCATAATGGCTGTAATATTCCGTTTTAATGTATAAATTAGGTTTGCATATCAGTAAATAATTCTTACAACATTATTTAAACCAGAAACAAAACTGCTAGTATTTAATTAACGTAAATGTGGCAGTGGTATGGCCTCAGTCAATCATAAAATTGTATTCTATCTGAATGTCGACAAAAGTAGTAACTTTTCTTACAGTACTTTTACTGAATTGTTGATTAGAAGGATTGTTTTTACATTAAATGTCAAACAGGTGGTGTTAGGTCCATCAGGTGTGGAGAAGAACCTTGGTATCCCTGAATTATCAAAATTTGAAAATTGTTTGTTGTGCACTTGTCTTCCGTACGTCAGAAATGAGATAGCACGTGCTCTCTGGCTGGTAAGAAAACGATGTAATTCATACATACAAAACAAAAAATATAAAAATAATTACAGTACAAATAAATGGCGGTACGGTAAGTGCGCAACACGAGTCTATGTAATGATTTGTTTGTATTACACCGTATTACTACAAATATGTGATTACTGCTGTCTACACTAACAGCCACATCTCTCGTCAACCCATTAATGTCCCACTGCTGGGCACGGGTCTTCTCTCAGAGTGAGAGAGTTTTAGGCCATAGTCC